>WBMZ01010935.1:160046-184603 GCA_013400975.1 Atrichornis clamosus | reverse complement strand
CAATGATTATGACAACATTAATGGAAACATACAAAAACCGCATTTTTTCCCCTAGGATTAATATGCAAAAGTATGTAAGAGTTTGCATTAAAATACACAAGCTGCGAAGCTGATATATATGACTATATACGTGAAACTGATTATATTTAAATACCTTTATTGTAAGACATAATCACAGAACAACAATGTTAAGACAAACACATTATTTTTTCTTTTCATGAATTTTGCATGTTTTGCCATAGAGCACTAGCGTTGTGTTCAACACTACAATGGAATAAAACATTTTCTATTACTTAAAAAAATATTTTTATATACTGTAAGCCTGCACCATTATTTTGCTACATTTTAGCCTGTTACTTATTCTCATGTTTTATTTGACTTTTTTTTTGGTGGAGCAAGCAAAACACAAAGATCACAGCATCCATGTATACACTCAATCAACTGTCACATCATAAGCATACCTCACATTGTTCTCTTTCTAATATGAGGCCAAGCAGAAATTAATTTCTGAATTTTATTCAGATGAATGGTCAACAATTTTACTTCAAATGGCACCAACTCCAATATTTTGAATTCAAATATTGATTTTTAAAAAGTTGTATAAATTTTACCATTATGTCTGGCAGAAGTAGGCTTATTTGCAAGAATACACCTGGAAATCCCTCTTAAATACGCATGGAAAACACTTAATAAGTAAACTATTTGTGTGATCAGCTCTATACTACATGCTTTCCTTCTGTTCCTATTTCACTGAACTCTAATGATTTAAGGGTAAAAATTAAGAACTTGTATATATATTAATCATTTCAGACTGCTTTTCAGTCATCACTATGCATGCATGTAGGCAGTATGATCAAATCTATATATCTAAATAAGGGATGAGTTTTTCTTCTCATTTATGCCATCACTTCACTGTACTGTTTCTTACTTTGTGTGTAGTTGAGGGGTCAGTCACTGGACTTTTTTTTAATGGATTATTTCACATACATCTTAAAATTGAATTAATTTAAGCTACCCAGATAGGACCATTTCCCACTGTCTGCTGCTATTTTCATTTTTTGCCCCAGAATATCATTATCTGCAATAAATATTTTACCTTTTCACTAAGCAGATCTGAAGAGTCAACAGGGTAACGGGATCAGGCTTTATAGCACAAAATACTCTCTAACTGCCGTGATGGTTTTGTTTGATGAGAAGGCGTGGGCAGAGTAAGAGTAGAGAAGAGGTGCAGTTGTATCCCAGTAAGAAGCAGAATTTAAATGGCATAAATGGCACAAATTCTATGCTATGATGAAAACATCTCCTTAGCCATTCCTGGCCAAGCTTCACATGCTGCATTTCTACTCCAGTGATCTTGCAGCTTGTAACAGACACAATAAGGTTTGTCAGGAGCAGCATGGCTGGGCTGACCACCTCTGCAGGCTCTGGGTCTGCATGAAGCTGCTCCTGTTTCTGCCCAGATTGTGCTGGACAAGGTTGTGCAATTATTTTCCAGATGCAGGGCTACTCAGTGCAGTCACCTGTGTAACCTCAAAGGGGGAATAAAAATGGGACGAGGTAGGGGTCAGAGGCAAGTGGCCATGCGTGACTGGGGGTTGGATGAAGTGGAGTGGAACAAGGGCAACAAAAATGATGGCATTTTGTTTCCCCATGCTTTGACAGCAATTTATCGAAGACATTCCCTCCCTCTCACAAAAAGACACTGCAGGGTAAACTGTCCTTCAGCTAAAAAGAAGGCAGTTAGAGCCATAAAAGTTTAAGTACAGTTCTAGACCTGAGAATAACATGTGTTTGGTGACAGAAAGTGTAAATAGAATTGAATATATCAGTTAATATTTCAGACCTGTAATTTTCTCCACTACAGGTTTCTACTTAAACCTGTTCCTTTATGGGCGCTCAAACAGATCTCACAAAGCCCAAGCAAAAGCAGAGGATGAATACTTTTCTGCCCATGTCACAAGGAGACTGCTTTAAATATTTTTATATTTGAACACAAAACTAGATTGTAATATATATGACACAATTTCCCACTGATTATCTTCATTGGTGGCTAATTACCTATGTTAAAATGGGTTAACAAATATTTCACAAAGACACTGAAAAGCCAGAGTTAGCGTAAATCCTGGAATACGCATAAAGGAAAACTGGCAAACATTTACAATTGTAATGTCCTAAACCAGTTCTATTAATTGCAGCTCTGCTTTATTTCCCCATCCTCCTGTTCCCAGCTCTGCACCTTGTCTTTCTTCTTTGGGATGAATAAAGATCATGGAACAGATTGTAAGTGAGGCAAATTACATGGCTCTTTATGGTTGTGTTACACATATTATATATATAATTTGCAAACTATTCCCTAAAGAAATAGTATCAAACTTTTGGGGACAAGAAAGGATCTGATGACAATCTGGTTTAATTTCTTTTTTTTTCAGATGCTCCATGATAATTAATCTGTTTTATTTTCTTAGATTGGTTTCTTGTACTGCAACTACTGCTTTCCAATCATTGTCCATTTGTTTTCTTCTGTTCTTTTTAGCTTTAATGTTCATTAACTATATTTTTTGATTTGATGATGCCATCAAAATTAAAAGAAAACAAGTTCAAGTCTATTTGAAAAGAATCTTACATTTATTCCTTAAGCACTCTACTTTAGATAAAATATAAAGGCTTTTGTTTGGGTTGGGTTTTGTTGGGGTTTTTCGGTGCCTTTAAATTTGTTTGTTTGGTTATTTTTTTGAACACACACACACACACACACACACACACTTTTTTATAAGCTGTATTAAAAAATCCCTAAGTTATAGACACAATTGATCTGCAAATTTCAACACCATGGTAATTTTACTTGGATTTTTTATGAAGTGATTAACATGAATGTCTTTACTCTTTAAGCTGCAAAACTTTATTTTATAAAGTTCTGTTCTTCATCTTTTCATCTGGCTGCTCTCAGCACAGAGTTGGTTTGAGCAATAATCATTAGATAGTTTTGACTGAAAGATAATTTCAGCTAAACACCAGAATTACCAAAGGTAAATGCTCAGGAAAAAAAGAACAACTCCTCTGAAATGCACAGAACTATTAACAGTATTTGCCAAAGACAGAACTATTATCAGAATTTTGGAATACCTTTTAGCTAAACAAAAATATCTCAACTTTAACAGAACTATCTGCCTGGAAGTGTTGCCCCTTGAAATGATTGTTAAAATGAAAAATAATATATATATTTTATTCCTTTAAAATCAACAGTTTGGAAAACCTGTAAATAAAAGAAAAAGCTCCCCCTACCAAAGGAATAGAAAAGATAACCTTAATTTTCATTTCAATTTCATCAGCATGCAACATAAAAAACTCCTTTAAATCAATAGGGTGTCATAAGTCATCTGCAGACAAATTCAAGCTGTTGAAAACAGATGCAATTTAAATATTTAATAACACCCTATCTCCCGATCTAGAAAAATTAGTATAATGATTTTTTTATTTAAAAAGCAAACAAACAAACCAAAAAAGGATAAATTTCTTAGCTATTTAATGGAAGGGATAAAAAAGGCTAAATCCAACCCAGGAAAAACTTTCAGTCAATCAAGTTGCACTGCAGATTCACTCAGTGAGAAGTGTTAGGAAACAATAACATTATAAAGTAAGCTCATTGTATTTACAGGTAATATTTGCTTATTCAGGTAATTAATCATCATGATTAATTATACTAGAAAGTGGACAGATTATTTCAGTAAACCAAGATTACTTGCCTATGGGTAGAGATCTAGGAGCTGGATATGTACACTTTCACTAATAAATGATAAGGATCACTGGTGAGGCAGGTTGCAGAGCTTGGGAAAAGTAGTAAGTTACTAAGTGAAACTGCTTTTGGCAACTATTGACCTTTGAGTTCTTAAACTGGAGGATATATAAACAACACAATGTTCTCTGGCAAGTTTTCCCTGATAAACTGCTGGAAAAGGGACAGAATATCCTCCAGCCATTTTGCATGCACAATTTAACAATTATGTGGTCAGAGGAAGGATGATTCTTTTAAGGTGCTGGGAATGGTAGATGTTCACAAGTTTAACACATTTACAAAGGAATTTCAAAATCTGCCACAGCATAATCGATATCAACTCCAATTCTTCTATACTGAGATAAATGATATCGATCACTCTACTGGGAACACACACACAGAAACAGAAAGAGAGGAAGGATTCAGACTCAGAAAGCAGGTAATATGGATCAAAATCACAGCACTAGCAATACTGGCTTAAGGACAGAATATTAATGTAAAGCTGTTTCACTCAGCATAGAAAATATAAAAAATTATTTTGATGTATTTATAAACAGCGCATTCTAAAAGAGAAACACAGTAAATTTATTTCAAGTTTCTATTATAGCTGAGTAAAATTTTCCAAAAGTGAGTTTCAGATAATTATTATACTCTGGAACTATGCTCAGAATGAGAATATAAATTGTTGATAATTCTACATTTACTTGAAAATTAAATTTTAATTTCAAACTTTGGTAAAAATTTTCCAAAATAAACATTTTGTAATTCGTTTTGCAAAACGTTATAAACATCACAATGCAATACAAATTAAGCTGTGGATATACACAGAGTTTGCCTTTTGAATTTCTTTTAGCTGTCAGACCTTTCAAGTTTTCTTGGTTATATTCAGGAGGCAGAGGGCAAGAGAAGAACACCCCAAATCCTTCGCTGTCACAATTTTATTTCTAATTGGTGTTTCCACATTCTTCATGCATTCATCAACCAGGTATAAATTACAGTATGCCAGATTGGGTCTCCTTCACCCTAACCATCCCCTGCTGACTGGCAGTGCTTGCCAACAGCTGCAGCAAGCAAGATGAGCAGCAGTAACAGCACCTCTGCTGTTTTGGTAGGTCTTGGCCAGCAGCAGTAGCGTAGATAACAACTGCTCACTCAACACCTATTGAACGTCTTGAGCACAACTGTCCCATTGAAGAATGCAGCTGTCACCCTTGATCAAGCGTGAGACATGACTGCAGCAAGTAATATAAAAGAGTAGGTCCATAAATTCAAACACTTTGGCAATTTCAGAGGAGCTCCTTCCTTTATTCTGGAAACAAGTACGGAAAAATGTCTAATCGGTGTGGAGGGAAGAGGCACAGAAGATAGAAGCTGAAGAAAACTTTTTGCTTGATATTTAAACCTAGTAAATGATCACAGAAAACACTAGAGTCAAACAAACAAACCAGGAAGATGGGCTGTGTAGCACTGGAAAAATTTAATAAATACTTAAGTTGAAATACTTGCAGTCACATATGTAGCACCCAGACATTATTTTATAGTCTCCAGTCTGCTAAAGTACAGTTCTAATTCATAAGCACGGATTTTGTGCATTTTAAAGCAGAATTCTGTCTACAATTACCCTCAAACTGGCATACCCCACTAGTTAGCCTCAATGAGAGGATTGCTGAGTTCAGAAGGAGCCTGAAGAGATGTTTGTGTGAAGGACAGTGGGGAGAGGGACGAAGTGGAACAGTGGGCGGAAAAGGGCAGACATGGTGTTTTTTGGCCCAGAGGACAAGCAAAAGCAAACGTGCAAGGAAATGCAAGGTAAAAACTTCTTTTTATTTTATTTTTTTAATTGACATATACCTGTTTAATACATAATAAATGGTAGCACTGCATTTCATTGACCCTACCCTAGCAGTATTTTCAGGGAGCAGGAATAATGAGTCCTGTGGGTGTCACTTACAGAAAAGTATGAACTGTTCACTATTTCATCACTGTGTTAGGCAGAAACAGTCTCCCTTCATCTTCACTGATAGATGTCGTTTTGTTCTGTGTTTTTCTTGAACCAACATCTTGAATGCAACCTTCTCTTTCTGAATGACTAAGATTGATGTTCCCTCAACCCTGCCAGTGTACACTGAAAGTGAATTCATTGTTTCTGCGGCCAGCACTGAGCAAAGTGCTGAGCACTTGAGGCATCCAGAAAGGAAGGCAGTAGCTTTTACAAGGTTCAGGCTTGAACATCAGGAGTGACATCTGGAAGACAAATGTCTTCAGCTTATGTGAGAGGCAAGTATACCAGTTAGGGCACAGAGATTAGTCCCTGTTATGAACATCCAAAGTGCATGGCGGTTACAAACATTGCCAAATATTATGCAAAAGTGCACAATGGATTTAATCTCATTTAATGATCCACTGACTTTTGAATATTTTTAATGTCCGTAAATGACCTATCAACATTTCTAACATCATTCGTATGTCACAATTAAATCAGTTTTCTATCATGAAATGCACCTTTGTATAAATGTGTGTTTTGTAATCAAAGAAGGTGGGAGTGTGGGAGGAAAGAGCAAATGAAAAGTTTATGTGAGATGTATTACGAACATAAGAAGATAACATAAGAGACGTGGTCAAATGCTGCCTGGAAGAATGGGTGAGACTATTGCTGGCTGTGACAAACAACAGAAACCTTTGTTCTGCTTCCATCTCTGTCATTGCCCTGTGGTAATTTTTTCAGCAACACAATTTGCAGTCTTTGTGTCTCTATTTTCCTTTTCACCCTTTGCCTATCCTGTCAATAAGCTGTACATTCTCCATAGACAAAAGTTATAAATGTACATCATGCTTATAAAAACAGGAATGCGAATATGACTGGGATGCATTTCACCAGATGTTACTTTATTAGTAATAAACCCTGTGACTGCTTGTTTTATCCTTCAGGGCTGTGTGCTTAAGGAGACCCCAGTTTGCTTTGCCTCCCCTCTTATCCAATGTCAGGGTGGTTAGATTATTCCCCTAGGTCATGGAAGACCCAAGTTCAGATCAGTACATGTCTGCCTGAGCAGATTGACTTTCCGTCTGTCACATCTGTAAAAATCATGACATCAGAAGACATTTGAAGGTGCATTTCTTAACATGGTTTGCTGGTAATGTTGTTCTCAATGACAACAACCACAATTCCAATCAACCACAAGGCCATTGTATTGTTTTCAATGCTACTTTTCCTCCTTGACTCAGTGGAGTGAAACAGCAGCCCCTGCAGTGGGCCAGAATTTGCCTCTCCTCTACTTCCAAGTCACCTCAGGCAGATGAGTTGTCTGAGCTACATGCCTTATCTGTTAGTAAAAAGCCAGTGGCAGTGGTTTTTGAATATTTCTAAACGTTTCTTCAGGCACAGTTACTTCACACATTTGAAGCTAAAGTTACAAGCAGCTCTGAGTTGCCAGAAATTTAATTTTTTCAGCAAATAAATTCTTTCCCCTCCCACAAAAGAAAAAAACCCAAAATCACTGCAGTACTCTTTTCCATCACTTTCATAGCTTTATGAAGAGAATGACTGAATTAATCAACAAAGCATGTTGGAAAGATTCAGATGCATCTAGGGGCCAGAAGTACTGCATTGTGGATGAAATAAGCAGAAATTACCTAAAAAGGTAGAGATAAATCAAGAAATAGGCAGTCTCTGTCAAAGAGTTCCAGATTACAGGTTGCCCATGCACTTGAAGAGGAAATTCAGTACCTAAAAGAGGCAACAAAATATTCAAGTCATCACTATATGTAAGTGAACTGAGGCCATGTCTCATAAAAAATAATAAAGGCTTGGGAATGAATTCAGCAACCACAGGTGAAAATGAATCCCAAGGGAAAAAGATGACTGTGAACAAGATATGGGCAGACTACATGCTGGAAGACATTTTTATTGACAAGGTCCAAAATCATGACTGAGGAGAACAACATGGGAATTTGACCTTGAGAGGGACTTAATTATGGCACTTTTACCATAATGAAGGTGGCAGATTACTGGGACTTCAGAGACCTGAATTCTCAACTGCGTGACATATCATGACAATTATAAGACTAAGTAAGCAACCACAGGAAAAAAAGAATTAGAAAGGAAGAAGTTCTGAAGTTCTGCATTTTAATTCATCTCTTCCCACTTTGGAGCCAGACAAAAAACTCTCATTATTAGAAATAAATAAAAGCAGGGCATGAAATGGCTTCCCAGAATAAACTATAATTTATAGAAGGAAAGTAAAATGTCTTCTCTTCTATTTAAAAACCCCTGCAAACCAGAAATGCACAGAGTGAATGGGTTTTCAGATATTCTTAGTGAAAGCAGAAAGTCACTAACACATCTGTAATTGCCAGGGGGCCTATTCTTCATAAAAATTTATATTCTCCGGATGCCCATGTCATCACAGCCTGTTACAGGCAAGTATTTTGCTCTTTTGCAAAACACCTGCTTAAATACACAACATAAGTGGCTGTATTAAAGTACTTATCTCTGAATATGGAGAGGGTTTCTTTTTGGATATGTAAATATTCCCCTTAAAAGAAAATACAATAGTAGAGTGACAAAAAGTTTCCATTATGACTCAAATTAAAAAAATACCACAGAACCTAAAAAGTAATTTTCTTTGTTTCTGACTTTAATAGGCCATTCTTCCAGAAGGTAGTCAAAGAAGAGATATGCTGGAACTCAATTGTCTGTGTTAGTGAACCACATACAGATATTTCAAAATGGGTGCCTCTCACAGACATCCAGTGTGAACCAAGCGCTTTTTTATGTGTGCCTCTCATGTCTCATTAAGATTATAAAATGCAACATACACCTTTTCATGCTGCTGGAAGAAGCCCAAAATGGTCAATAAAACACTAAAATAACTCAGTGACCAGTGAAATTTTTAAGTAGCTGTCTTCACTTTGGCTTTGTTGAGCAAGTGAATGGAGGTCAAGCAATTACACCTCAGTCAGATGCACCTTGTTTAACTGGATAAAGCACCAAGAGATAAACCCTGGAGTCTTGGTGCATCACTATGAAAGTGCCAAAGGTCATCAAAAGGGAAACAAAAGCTTTGGGCATCAGTAAAAATTGTTTCTACTTGGCATCAAAATCCTGTGGAAACCACATGGTTTAAAAGGCAGATGAGCAATCTTCTCCAAATGTCTCAAATCATCCACAAAGTTAAACATTTGCTCTTTCTGACTGGCCAATGAAGGCAAAAGTCAGCAAGCAGATATCATTACATGCCTGCATCTCAAATGACTTTTTCCTCTGGTGTTCCAATACTTATCCAATATGGAAGAGAAACCATTGCCTATTTTTCAAAGAAAAAATAAGATGACGGCAAACTAGAGGGACATGCCCATGAAAAAAAGAAGGAAATTTCTTATTTAGAGAATTCTTCTCTGTTTCATTTCTAGCAATTTCAAGGTGTGTACAGCTATCATAAGACCTTTTACAGCACCTCAGACAGTTATTTAATGACTCTTATGTATGAACCCACATAAATGTTCTTCCTAGTTGAATTGTTTACTAATTTCTCTTATATATCTATATATCTATATATAGTGTTCTTGCAACAGCACTGCATCAAGTAAAGGTTAGTCTCATGCTAAATAGATTTTCTTTTTCTTGTGACATTTTAATTTCTTTTATTGATATATTCCTGACTTGAAATGGTGCATTTTCACTAGAATTTTCCAATTGTATTCACGTATCCTTACCATAGTTCCCACTGTTTCAGAGTAGTTTCTCCTTATTGACTTGTTAGTATGATATTTTTCATAAGGTACTCCACTACTAAAGATAGGAATCTTTTTTAGGATCCACACACTTTCATTTGTGCATAGGAATCTCTGATCTATATTTACAGTAGCTTTATAATTTAACAGATGTTTGGACAGTTACAGTCCCCTCTGGGACAGTACTGTGTGGTTTTGAACTACTCCAGAGTTGTTCTATGAATATTTTTCCTCGCTCTCTTATAGTCCTGGGGGTCTGTAACAGATGCTAATTGCAGTTTCTTCTTTGTTTTTTGATAATCTAGTCTTACCCAAATTATTCCACTGCTGCCCTCATCATTATTGAATTGTATCTTACTGATTTTCAAGGTTTCAAGCAATAGATAAGACCACATTATCTACAGCTTATACACACACAGCATAGCTTAAAAGTTTCATATGTGCATATGGAGATGGTGAGAGCATTCAAGAAATAGGGGCTTTTGGCAGAGAACATCCCACACCTCCTGTCCTTTCAGAAATATGCCTTGGAATAATTAGCAGCTCCATCTCAACTTCCCAATTTGCCACAATGCTCTCAGATATTATGCTGCTGCTCCACAGTTTTCGAAGGGGCTTATCATGCTGCATGCAGATCTGTTCTCTAAATCAAATGTTTTAAGACATTAATAGCATGACCTTGAAGCATCTTTAAACAGTTTATCTTATGTGAAGTTTGCCAACTCGTACAGGTGAAGATGCCACATTCTGTAATGGCACACATTATGTACCCGTGTTCACCATGCACTACATGTAGCCTGGGGCCCTGCCAGAGTAGCCAGCTTCCTTGGTTCAGAGAGAATGGAAATGTTCACAAATAACAGCCATAATAAATGCTCAGGTTGTGCTTCATCTTTTAGTTGATTGGAGGCAGAAGGCAAAAACTATTTTGATAAAATAGCAAATATTCCAATTCCAGAACTTAGGACTCCAGTGGAGAATGAGGAAGCAGACAATGCTATCTATTTATAGTTCGTTTTGCCTGAATCCCTTCTTTTGTACACAACAGCCATGGTCTTTCATGCAGAACCACTGTAGATGGACAGCTGTGTGTCTAAACATCTGTGATGAACAGAACTCAGATGGGAGCTTAAAAAAAGAGAAAACGGCATCAACATATTCATAAGTTGGTGTGTGAACAATGAAAGCACATATTGTAGGTCTGAAGGAAAAAGGCAGAATCAGCTTGTAAAAAAAAACCCCACGAAATTCTCTAAGAAATTCTTTTTGCAGATGTCAGCATAAGCTTTTTGCCTGATTTAGTGTAGCAGTAAACTCAGGAAGGGGACTAAAGAAATTGCTTTAACCAACCAGGAGTTTCAAGGAAGCACCTATAAATCTGAAAATCAAAATTTGATCATAGCTCGATCCAGAAGAATTATAACACCTGAATAAAAGAAAATGAAAGACAAGAAAAAAAAGTATATTGAATCAGCTCTGACTTGTTTGTGCATATCAGATCAAGACTGCCCTAAAGTCAAAGGCATACAGATAATAATCTCTGACCCTTCCAAGGTTTCATCAGTGTCTTTAACTGGCCTTCCATTTGTGAGCAAGGTAAGTTTGATGCTTTAAAAAATAACTGAATAAAACAAAATTAAAGATCTTGCATTGTTGACATCAGCCTGAGTATCAGGATTTGTTGTCCTCACTTGTACTAATGCTAACTTAATTTTCAAGTAGTTCTAGTAATAACTGGCAGGAGTGATAAGATATGACTCAAAGGATGTTATCAGCATCTCTCTACTGTAGAGAATGATAATGAAGCATGTAGAATGCATCTTCACCTGAATTTGATCCCTACTGTTCATTTAACTGTTTGCTTGATTTCTAAACCTAATAAAATTTTCTTTACATTAAAATTTCTTTACATTGCCAGAGTAAGATATAAGCTCTCTTCTCCTAGTCTTTCTTAAAAGATTATATGCGGTGGTCTAAGTAAAAAAATCTCACCCTTGTAATTCAAGCTTCCTTTTCACTGTTCATAAGCAGTTTCCTGGAATACCTAATGGTGTTCCTCCAGAGAGAGACCAAAACCCCACTAGGGTATAATTTCCCTTATAGGTATTTCCAACAGTCTTCAGTGGTTTTGACATGTGCAAAACTGATGGGATACAGCAGACTCTAGCACGGGGACACATTTGAAGAATATATTGCACCAAACTGCATATGCCAGTACATTGCACAATTCTCACTGCATTGGATATCTGCTGTCTCTTTTATTGTAGTTTCTCACAAGAAAGAGCAAGTCATAGCTTATAGAGATGAAAACTCTAAAACTTTCTTACCTGAAAATCAGGGTATAATAATTTTTGCTATTTAAAACAGCATGCTTCTTTTCAATAATCAAAAATCCAAACTCACAGTACAAAAAACTTCTGTCTTGTAAACACATGCTCCCAAAATGACCTTAAAATTTGAGAAAAGGAGTCACAAAATCATTTCTTCCATCCTTTTAACTTACTATAAATGAAAAAGCGGTTACACAGAGTGGTAATTGTGAGTTATCTGTGAACAGACTAATTTTCTCAAACATATTTGTTATTCAAAATTAATTTATAAATTTCTGTGAGTGATTCCTGGTTTGATCACCAGTGTGAGAGCAGTCTATTGTAGGAAAAACAATGACGGGATATAGAGGTCACACATTACGTATCCAGATTCCTTAAGCAGTATTCTCAGCTCCAGTGTGAGCTCCAAAGTTACTTATTCACATCTTCCTGCCTTTTGGGATTGAGACAGTCTTGATCGATAACAGCTTTTAAATAAGAAATAATGGAGTAGTACTCCATTTTCACAGACAGAAAAAGGAAAATCTTGCAAATGACATTAAAGAAGATATCCCAAACAAGCATTCCTTTATTAGCCACCACTAGGATCCAAAGTTTTTCCTTTTCCTCATCCTCTTGACAAATGCTGACATGATCCAAGTTTTTCTTGAACTCTTCTTGAAGTTCAACTCTATTCTTGAATCCTCAAGGATAGAGAAATGACTGCCTCTAAATATGCAGTACTATCTTCACTGGAAGAGATCTGAGAGGGGAAATATTCCGAGTCCCATGACTGGGAAGCCACTGCTATGAAAATATCTTTAGTCAATGTGCTTTCCTGTCAGGGCTGGGCTCTAGACAGCACATCCACACATTGCATTCTTTGTGCAGAAGTCAGCTTCCCTCTTCAGTCTCTTTAGAGCAAAGATGCTTCTGCCCTTGCCTGAATATGGGGACAAAACCATCTGTTCATTGACTGGACTTATTTCACATCATCCGCACTCATAGCTGAAATAGAAGAAAGCCCCAATGAACTTGGGCTCAGTCTGAAGCACAGGATAGTTTCTGTCATACAATACTGTGCCTTACCTTGGAAATTTCCATAATTTGACAAGAAAAGACCCTAAAGAATTTGATTACCCTTGCTTTGGCCAGGAAGTCGTATTAGAGGCCTTCAGAAGTCCCTTCCAAATTAAATTTCCTATGAATCTCATCCACACTGGTCTTTTGACCAGTAGCAAAGATTTTTATTGGGTATTGCATAGATTCAGAAAAACAAGCAGAAC
Source organism: Atrichornis clamosus (assembly GCA_013400975.1). NCBI lineage: Eukaryota > Metazoa > Chordata > Aves > Passeriformes > Menuridae > Atrichornis > Atrichornis clamosus. The sequence continues at coordinate 171,503 of WBMZ01010935.1, read as the reverse complement.
AGTTTTCTTTAAAAGGTAGAATTAATGAATATGGCAAATTGATAGCAGGTTAGGCATATCAAAACATGACAGACTTAGAACAAACATGAATGGGAATTAAAAATTAGAGACATGGATGTAATGCAAAACAGCATATTAATTTACCAAATATTCATTGTGCTAGAATAGGAAGGTATCTTTCATTGATGAGAGGCAATAACTGTTCTTAGAAAGGGGAATGCTGTGGGTGAATAGATCTAGGCTCAAACGTATAATTAGGTCACAAAATGATGACAAGATGCTGATCTCGTGCCGCTGCCTGAAACTTGTTTGTGATTCTGGAGTCTATGAAGTGAGGAGGGAGATCAACAAGCAATCAACAAGTATTAAGACCCTCTCATAGGACCTCGCATAGAACACTACAGATATGTTCAAGCAAGGTAAATTTTAACTAGAAATTCTAAAAAGCAGATATATTAATATGATATGGCAATGGAGATTTCACTGTTTAAGAAGAAATGCCAAGATGAAATGATTGAGCACTAAGAAAAGTACTATGAGTCCTGTTCATAAATCTCACAGCAGACAAATAAGAAGGAGGAAAAAACCCCATCTATTCAAGACAAAGCATGAAAATAAGAAAATACATCTATAAAACCAGAATGAGTAAATTTAATCTGGAAACTATAATGTTTCTCTCTGCTACAGTAATCAGCTTCCAATGAAAATTTTCTCAAATTCACAGAATATGCTGAGTTAGAAGGGACCCACAGCGATCATTGGGTCAAATTCCTGGCCCGTCACAGGACCATACTCAAAAGTCAGAGCATTTTCCTGAGTGCATTGTCCAAAAGCTTCTTGAACTCTGTCAGGCTGGGTGCTGTGACCACTTCCCTGGGGAGCCTGTCCCTGTGCAACTGCCTTCTGAGTGAAGAACCTTTTTCTGAGATCCAATCTAACCCTTTCCTGACAAAGCTTCAGACCATTCCCTTGTGTCCTGTCACTTGTCACCAGGGTGAAGAGATCAGTGCCTGCCCCTCCTCTTTCCGTCGTGAGGAAGTTGTAACTGCAATGAGGTCTCTCCTCAGTCTCCTCTTCAGGCTGAACAGAACTCGGCTGCTCCTCATCGGGCTTTCCCTTAAGGCCCTTCACCATTTTCCTTGACCTCCTTTGGATGCTCTCCAATAGTTTTATGTCTTTCTTATATTGTGGTGCCCAAAACTATACACAATATTCAAGGTGAGGCCTCACCAGCACAGAGCAGAGTATTGGGTAAGGAGTGTAAGGGATAAAGGGAAATTTAAGTAGTCTCAACAATGAGGTTGGCAACCACCTCAGTGACATTGCATTATGATGTTACTTATTATAAGAACATTGAAATCAACAATCCAAGATTCCACTGCTAGTCATATGCTCCTCTTGACAGACTGCATTCATCAGGATTAGAAGAGTTTACATTCTTCCTCAGATGAATTTGAAAAAAAACACTCTCTAATAATGGAATTTAATTTCAGGACTTGTGTACAGCTCTATACTTGCAGTCCATCTTGCAAAAAAGTCAGCAGGAAGGGGGGAATATCAAGTTAATGATGTGTAAAGAATTGCACACAAGATGTCAAATTTCAAAGGTGCCAGAGTAGGACACTTTCAAGAGTCACTAGTATCACACAATCACAAATGAAAAAATCTTATTTTCATTATTATTTCTATACACCGAAGGTTCTGTAAAAGAAAATGCTTATTCCTTTTGCAAAAGTTTCTCTTCAGTAAATCCTTTGCATTCCCTACTCTTTTTACTGCTATGTTTGCTTTATTGATGTGAATGGAAGTGGATGTGAAATTTAAAATGCAAACTCTTTAAAAAAAAATAAGTAAAATTTAAGTAACTTTTTTTCCACTCCTGATTTTTGGAATTGCTTTTCATTCATGGATAAAAGCTGAGGTTATAGGAAAGTATGTCAACGCTTCATTTTTCTCCAAGAACAAAGTACATGTCATTCTGTGCAAAGAACACACACATTCTGTACAAATGAAAGTGATGATGGTAAGGGAAATGAACAGAAAAATATTTGGACCTTCAGAGAGTCAAATGTGAAGAACAAACACCAGGAATTGTTTTTGTATTCAATTTTTTTTAATTTTTCTTTTTGTGGAGATGCAGTAGTCCATTTATCTGAAATTAAGTCAGAAAAGAAAACTGCAATCATCTGTATGTTTGCTTTCATCTTCCAAACTTCTCTGGTGTGCTGAAGGAAAAGAAGTCCAGACAGTGAAATATGGATTTACATGTAGATCTGTCAAAGCTTAGCTTGTTTGTGAAGGGCAAAGGAAACTCAGTTTGGCTTGTTACCTAGTAAAAAAAAAGAGGACACTTGTGCAGAAATATTTTAAAGTCATGAAAGAGCCATTAAATGTTACAAAATATAAACTGTCTACCACAACTGCTAGTTTATGATTCAACACATGCAGTCTTTGGGATTAGGTTCTCCTCCCACATTTTTGAACAAGATCTAATCTAACGCTGACCATTAGGATCAAGGCAGGATCAAGCCTTGTTACTGTACGTTCTCTTTAGAGATAATGCACTTTCAGAGCACAGTTCATGTAATCTAAGTATTTACACAGGAATGAGTAAAGCATTGTGATAGACCACCAAATATTCTCCAAAGGCTATAGTGTCTAGAGACTTAGCTTAAAGCTAGGTGTTGAGATACTGCCTCAGTGCCCTAAGTTTCCCATTAATCAATCAATCTACTATGCCAAAAAAACCACTTTGAATTCTACAGTCTTTCGTCCAATATTTGTCTTCACAGAATGCTCACAACCCTAGATGCTCAGAGCTTTTTCCTGATAAAGCCAAGGCAAAATTACAGTTGTTACTGCCACACATTATAAGTATAATTTTTGGAGTTAAATGAGTTAACAATGCCTAATAGTCAAAATGAAGACATGACAGGTGTCAGGAGAGAGGCTCAGAGGGATCACGTTGTCATACAAAACCCACCAACCACAGTGGTTACTAGACCTGAAATGGACTTCTAAGAAATGAAAACTAAAAGGCGGCATGATAAAATGTCTATTGTTAAAGCAACCTGCAACTTTGATATATGAAGAGCAAGTCAAACATAATGAATCAGAGATCTATTTCTTTTGATCTGAAGGTCAATAAAAAAAATTAGGCTGCTGGCACGTAGGTGGTAACTGGCAGAAAACAGTTTATAGGAGTCTTCAATATCAAATGCCCACCTTAGTTTCAGGCACTCTCAAAAATTACCTATTGTCAGACTTCTATTGAACAAAACCTATTTTAAAACTATATAAGTTCAAAATAACAAAGTAAATACCCAATGAGCTTAAATATTGAATAATACATAGTAATACCTTCTGATTAAATAACCATTTTGTTCAGTGATTACATTCAGTTTCCCCAGTTGGTAATTATTGATTACAGGATATAGTCATTTGTTTCTGCTAACCACTTGCCCTTGTAAGTGTAAACATCAAGGACGGGGCTTGCACTCCTCTATTTTCCTTGGCACCAGGCTGCTATGTATGTAGGACAATGATCCATGACACAGTAGTGATATACCTGTTCCTGGAAAATAACGAGTTTGTGTATCTGAAGTTTTTTTATTATACTTGGGATACTTTGTCTCTCCTTGCAAGCTAAGGTTTCATATGCATACTACGGGAATCATGAATACACTAAATCTTTATAACTGTGTAATAATTTTACATGAATTATTATTTTTAGTAATTTATAATCTTGCTTTTGCCATTTCAATGTACTTTAAGCAATAACCAATAATTGCTCTTTCCAATTTCTTTGAGACACTAAGATATCTCCTGTTAAAAAATAAGAAGATATAGCAAGAAAAAAATATGCAGATGTCTACTAGACATGTTACAGAATTTGGATGTACAGGTCTTTTTTAGACGTTTTCCTGTAAGGAATAAAAATTCACTCAGTTGTGGTTTCCTGTGGATAACTAATTCAATCCCATGTGTCTAGTCATATGTTCAGACAAACTTTGTCCTGAAGCAACACTAGACTGCTGTCAGTAGTTCAAAAGCATTCCCTTTCTTTCAGTCACCTATTTTTTCCCATATATTTTGAAAGAGCGCAGGTCAGTACTCTCCACGACATCTTTGCAGTAAGGTTTGTGTTGTATGGGAGCACACAGGTGTGGGCCCAGAGATGTGGGTGCAGACTCACAGCCCCTCAGTGATGAGATCAGGCTTTCTGAAAGTTGAAGGCATCACCAAAAGTCATGTGTACAAGAACTTAATCTTTGCTTCAGCTACAGTTTAGGTTGAAAAGTGAACCTACAACTTTCTATCTCTCCGTTTCTTATATGCCCCTGGTTTTGTCCAGAAAGTATCACTGCCTTTCAGTTAAAGATGCTTTCTAGTCAAGATCAGATGATATCTTTTGGTTCTTTCCACATTCTACCACTTATTTTTTGGATAATTTTGTCCTTTCTTTGCACCTTCTGTCTCATATCTTTAATGTTTCTGAATTGCTCTGAATTTCTAACATGAAAGCATGTTATACATATAAAATTACTTTCTGTATATCATTTTTGTTATGAAGTTCTACCCATGCAGAATAAAGTGAAAATAGTATGTACGCTTTCTAGTTCTTGACATGTAAAACCTATTCCTCAAGCACAACAATGATTGCTAAATATGATTAATAAAATAGTTATATTTCATTTATTTTGAGTGATAGATAACCTGGTAAAAGTTTTCCATAAATAATACATTAAAAAATCATAACACATAACACCTCATTAGCTGATGCTTCTAATTTTATGCCTATCTGAAATAGCATGCTGTCTCATTTTAAATCTCTAAATACATACAAAGTGGAAAGCTTGCTATAGGTTCCCATAATAGTATTTTTTTAACTGCTTTTTCAAACCTGCTTTAGAATTTCACAGAGGCTGAAAACCAGTCCTATTTAAATGAGCTAAAAAGGGCAAGTGATGATAATTTATAATCTTTAACAAATGCAGCCATTTTAAACTATTAAAATATATTTAAAGGAGTTAAGATTAATATTTTTCCTAATAGAGAATTAAATTTTGTATTTTTAGTACTGATGTTGTTCAGGTCTCATTATTCAGATCTATTTGGGCAATGTCTACAGTATGTTTGAGTGTCTATGTATTTCCCTGAAATAAGGAAAATGAAACTTCATGCTGAGGAGTCCACAGTGAACTTTTCTCCACTGACTAAAATCATTAAAACAAGTGGAGTGGTGATTATTTGTAAAAGACAACAATCTAGCTCATTTTTCTAATCAAATTGGAATTCAGCTGACCTTGAACAAAATAATATCAACACTATCAACAGAAAACTATTGCAACCATTCCTTCAGAGAGAAATCAGATGCCTTCCTGGCCAAGGAGCCCTGAGCACCATGATGGATGCAGGTACCTCTACCACATCTCATGTGCATACCAGTGTTCTTGATCTTTGAGTTTGGCCATTTGCCACAGGTTGTTATCACATCCATCTTCTGCATGACATGGCTAGAACATAATCCTTTTTGAGTAGGGTATAATTAGCATTAATTTTAATTACAGTCACATTATTCTATGTGGCCTTGAGTCACTGCCCTGCTCATATCAATCCAGATTGTTGCTATAACATTCATTCTGCCGGGTTCATCAGTGCTAATCCTCTCTCACCTCTGTATCCTTCCTTGGGCTTGCCATTGACCATTGCACTAAATATAAATTTACACTCTCAGATTGCTTTACTGACAAACTTGGGCTACTTTTTTATTTTTATTCATTACTGCTAAGAGACAAAAGTTGGTAAGTCACTGATGCAAACATCCAATCTCTCATTTGTTAAACTTCAGTGTAAGCCCCAATGTGTTGTTTTCCAAGATGTTCATTTTATTTAGACTAAAGAGGATTTCTCTGGAAAAAGTATTTAAACTGATGCATTACTCAACTTTCAATTTGTCATTAAGTCACCTTCTGCAGTGCATCTTACAATCTTGATTTTTTCATAGGGTCTACTAACTATCACAGTAAGCAGACTGCTTCCTTATACTTGGTTATTTGAGTCTATATCTATTGTCCTCCTTGTCTCTAGGGGGAGGATGATCTGTGTGGTCTCTGTGCACCACCTGGCACTCTAGACTTCTAGTTCCTTTGGCACTATGTAGATGCAAACAATAAACAGCAGCAGCTATGTAATGTTTCCAGAGGTCAGATCTAAACTATCAGCAGCTTCATGGCACAGTGCAGCCTGTAGTTGCAGTACTCCAAATGTCAGGATTACAAACCTGGAAGCTCTTTAGCATTCCTGGATGCCAGGGGCTGGATCCAGTCTGTAGAATACATGCATTGCATGTTGTGCTTACTGAATATTAATTCTTGCAATAATTAAAATGAAGAATGTAACTGCCATGTCCACCCCTGGCCCCCCTCCAAAAAGAAAGCCCAACAACCCACTCTGTCCATAAATTGGAAATGTATCAGCACACGGAACTCTGTTCCATGTATCACTTAAATAGTTCCTGATCAGTACAATGGAAGCTATATGTGCCCAACAACCTGTTTCTTTTAAGGAGTATTATATTTCCCCAGCAATAGACTTGACTCACAAATTTATAATCACACAGTTTTGAACTACTTAACATAAAATTTTAATAAAAACTACAGCATTTGTAAAGCGTGTCAGCTTGAAAATAAAGCTAGGTATTTCAATAACACCCAAGTGCCCTATTTAGCATTTTCTGAATTGAACATTTATTTCAAAATTTCTTCCCAGAGTGAAATTGCTTTTAGAGAAAATCATTAATAAGGAAATCAAAATGAAATATTTAAATTGCATTGAATAAACTAAGTTGGCCCAAAGCACTATGGGAAAAATTTCATCATTTTGTTAGAAAAAAATCTGCTTTTCTAATTTTTTATTCCTCTGCAGGATAGAAAGGATTTTTTCTACTTTGTTTTCATAATAGAATTTCCAAGACAGATTTCCAGCCTCTAATCTAAAATCTCATCTTTTTCCCTTTTGCTATACTACCATATTTTATATAAAACACAACATGCTGAATACGTTTCCCTTAGAGGTAATGCTAGCCTCATCCAAAAATCACAAAACACTCATTCTTTATTAAGATTGATGTGTCTATGTTGGGAATCTTGGTTGTTTGGAGGAGAGGGACAGGGAGGAACTGAAGGAAGCAAGCAGTTCAGTAACTAAAATAGGAAGGAGAATTGTTGAATCTAAGCTAAACCCAGAATTTTGATTTTTCCTTGCACCAGAAACAGCAAAAAACTCAGAAATATTTTGTTGATATTCAGTTGTATTCATTTAGGCACTTGTACATAAAAATTGAAGGAGTGAAGAACTTTGGGTTTTTTAATCAAAATTTCTAGAAGACACATTTTCCCTATTAGCTAAATATTTTAGATATTATGCACCTACGTACTATAACAAAACAATTTATATTCCCTCTTTTACTTGAAGCTGCAGAATTGTTCAGCTCCTAGGAGAAGGTCTGCATATGAGGATGTAGATTTTTCTAGGATATGATGCTGGTGACAACACTAATGATTAAGACACTGTTCCAGGAGAGTGAAAAAACAGGACATCCCTCTGTGGGATCAAACATGGGTAAAAAGAGCTCTCTTTGGTTGATGAAAATATAAACCTCCCTTCTCCATAGACACAAGATTTTTCAGCACTTATGAAATCAATTTTTTTTTCAGAGAATTTACTGTCTAAGTGAAAAAAAAAAAAAGATAAAAGGAACAAGTCCTGTCTTGCCAGTTGATGAGTGAACTTTCTCCATCGCAAGATTATTTTGGGCATAGACCCTCCCACTCTGGCAATTAAGAACTTCACATCTTCAGTCTGATGTGTTCAATATTCAGCATGAAAACTCTAATCTTGATATCCCCTCTGGTAGCATGACATAGTGGTACAAAATTACTGCAATGTCTATGAACCATACTGGATTTGATTCTTCTAGAATGTACTCCCTGATTGAACTATAAATGGAGAGCAGCTAAGAGAGATTAATTAACTCTTCATTTCCTAACAAGGAGGATGTGTGATGTGAAGCTAAACAATTTCTGTAGAGAACTACATGCCAGATGTTATTCCTCATCTTCTAAAAAGCAAATATACATATATATCTGTCTTCGTAAGAAACAGTCTTCAAATAAAAACCAGGTATATAAGATATAGATTTTAACCATGGATCTGTTCTGAAAATTCATTGCAGATTGCCTCATGTGATGTGTGGACAGACTGGGAAATGAGAGGCTGGACAGCAGTGCCGTGGAGAGGGTTGACAGCAAGTTGAACATGAGCCAGCAGTGCCCTGGCAGCCAGGAGGGCCAGCAGTGTCCTGGGGGGCATCAGGCCCAGCATCGCCAGCCCGGCAAGGGAGGGGATTGTCCCACTCTGCTCTGCAGTGGGGCAGCCTCACCTCGAGTGCTGGGGGCAGTTTTGGGCACCGCAATATAAAAAAGATATGAAGCTATTAGAGAGCACCCAAAGGAGGACCACGAGAATGGTGAAGGTCTTAAGGTGAAGTCATATGAGGAGCAACTGAGGTGACTTGGCTTGTTCAGCCTGAAGGAGACTGACAGGGACCTCATTGCAGTCTAGAGGTTCCTCACAAGGTGCAATGCAGGGGCAGACGCTGATCTCTTCTCTCTGGTGACCAGTGACAGGACCCAAGGGAATGGCCTGAAACTGTGTCAGGGAAGGTTTAGGTGGGATATTAGGAAAAAGTCCTTCACCCAGAGGGTGCTCGGGCACTGGAACAGGCTCCCCAGGGAAGTGGTCACAGCACCAAGCCTGACAGATTTCAAGAAGCCTTTGGACAATACTCCTAGGCACATGGTGTGATTCTTGTGCATGTCCTGTGCAGGGCTAAGATTTGGACTTGATGATCTTTGTGTGTCCCTTCCAACTCAGAATATTCTCTGAAGCTGTGATTCTTCTGCTCCTATTGTTTGAGTTTATGCAAGACCTTGAACAGGCATTAGGTTGAAGCCATTATTAGATCAGATAGGTAAATCTGATGTAAGAATTAAGATGTTACACTGGATGGCCTTCACCCAAGAGCGCTGAAGTAACTCAGATCTGAACTTACAGGACTCTTGGCCACAATCTGTAAGCTACACTATGAAAGGTCACTGTGGCAGAAGACTGACACATTGCCAATGCACCTCCCACCTATAAAAGGTCTTAAAAGATGATCCTAGGAAAGGCAGGATTATATCTCCAGTTACAAAAAAAGAAAAAAACCTGGTTTGTTACAAGGGAAAGAGCCTGATTTCTATAAAGGAAATACTACCTCACCACCCCACTGCACTGACGATGTCAGCAGAAATGCGGATGCACTTTTATTTTTAAAAGTCCTTGACACCAAAGATTTTTAAAGAAATTAAACTGTGGCAGGATTGGTAGGGGGGATCTCTTATGGATTAAAAGCTGATTAGAGGATAGGAAGAAAACATCCTAACACAGACCTTTATATACCAAATGTTCTTTAATTTTCTAGATGGAAGACAGTAGGGTGCTGTCCCATTGACTGGTGCTTGTACTGCTATTTGCCAGTGTAAGTCATCAGTGGTCTGGAAAAGGGTGTGAACACTAAAATCCCCAACTCAACAGATTAGACCTTCTGGTTTTTTTCTTTTTCTTTTTTTTTTTTTTTTTTTTGGTCTATTTTTTGAGCTGTGCAAATTGCTGTGCAAATGTTGAGGACCTGCAAAGAGTTCCCACAAAAATGAGTGGCCGGCTGGGTGGCAGTTATGCTTCAGTGCAAAAATATAAAGTAACGCCTCTGGGGAACTCCAAGGAAGTCTACATGATTCTGCATTCAGAATAGAGGGTTACAGCTCAGGAAAGCTCTCTTGGATCCTCCATAAATAGCTCTCTGAAAGCACTAGCTCAATGTGCAACAAAAGCCAAAGAAGATGACAATGTGAGTTCAGCAGTGAATAGTTTAAATAAAGTGGCTTTTTCTTTTCAGGTTAAAAAAAAGTAATCTGGTTTATCTATCAAAAAAGAGAGAATTGATTTAAAGGATAATCAGAAAAAATTGTAATATTTTGGGGTTTGGGAGTCTTTTCTTTTTTATTGTTGTTTGTAGATGATTTGTCTCATTTAATTTTAAGCTTTCTTTAATGTTTAGAGTTAGTCTTCTAGCAAAAATACCTTATGTCCCTTACAATATATATTTGGAAATATAAACACGTACAGAAAATTAAGTAAACACATTAAAGAATCCTAAAGTAAAGTAAGAACAAAAAGTTCCCTATAATTATAAATCAAGTTGAAACCTGAAGAATTTCAACTACATTCCTAAATGAAGAAAGTAAATAGTGAAGGCTCTTCTACTCTTCTTCCACACAGGGTTGTGGTAATGCCAATGAGATGGTAAGGAAGCTCAGAGAGGCTGGTAACAAAGCAGAAAGCACAACAATAATGGGGGAACTCTGTAGGTATATACTGCATCAAGGCACAACACAGTTTAGAGAATCACACTGAGAATACTAGAAAGAGAATGCACAGCAAAAGTCGTGTTTTTCTTAGTTCTGAAACAAGCCTTGGCTCAAAAATTTAACATCAAATAGTTATGGCAAAAGAGTAAGCATAACGTGCTCAAACTCAATAAATGTAAATTTAAAAAATACAGTGAAAATTTATTAGAATGGTATTTAATGTTATGCAAGAGTACAACATAAAAATTAGAGAAGTAAAATACAGATGGTGTATGGTTTGAAGACATTAAATATGTAATGGTATAAATAGAAATAAAATATTAATACATATAAATATAAAATATAAAAATATAAAGATATATGTAAATATAAATAAAAATTAATATTATCTACTAAAACAAAAGATCTGTACAGGATTGCACACCAAAGAGAAATAAAACAACTAAAATCTATCATGAGAAAATAACAGCTATTTTTAGCCAATAATTTAATTATAGAATTATCAGCTTGTAAGAGGAAACTTTCTTACAATCTTCTATTATAAGAAATATATACAATATTGTAATAAATATATAATTATTCAATAATTATTGACTTTTTCAATTATTCAAAAACAGAAGCATTGTCCAAACGAAAAAAAACTTGAAGTCTACTTAAAAGTTAAGACAAACCAAAAGGTTTTTTATAAAAAACTTTCCAATTGCCTAAAACTAAGACCTTTTCCAACACTTGTAGAATGAAGTTGGTCATCAAAATGACCTCTCTACAAGAGAACTGTAACGTGGAGACTGAAGTAAATTTTTCAAAAGGATTTGGGGAAGTTGTGGAAATTACCAACATCAAACTTGCCCCCCATAAAGGAAAAATTGGTAGAAACCAGAATTTAAACAAAAAGAAGAAAAGATAAACCAGAATTAACAAAACTATGGATAATACAGAGGGAAGGGAAGGGAAGGGAAGGGAAGGGAAGGGAAGGGAAGGAGAA
>WBMZ01010935.1:0-159782 GCA_013400975.1 Atrichornis clamosus | reverse complement strand
AGGGAAGGGAAGGGAAGGGAAGGGAAGGGAAGGGAAGGGAAGGGAAGGGAAGGGAAGGGAAGGGAAATAGAACCTTTTGCAGAGGGAAATAATGCCTCTCAGAAGCTCTGATGGTCCTGTGGATGCCAATGATAATGTGCAAGGATGTGTATTGCTCTACAGCCATTTCTGCAGAAGAAATTTTTGGGGTTGTCACTGGGCTCTTGACATGTTTTTGTACTTCTTGACTTCCTCCACCAGCCACCACTAGAAACAGGGGTTAGAGAGCTTTTTTTTGAGCCGGTACAGCTATTCCTATGCTTGCTCATGACTGTTCTTTCTTGCTGTCTCCTGCCTCTACCAGAGAAAATTTATGATCATGGTTGGCCATAGCTCAATCCTTGCCCTCCCACATGAGTATAAACAATGTCATCTGCACTGATATCTGCAGCAGACAACCCTCAGGGGCTGTGTGCAATCTCTGCTGGTACCCCCTCAAGCGATTTCTGTTCTGTATGGCATTGTCAGCCACTGATAGCACCCAAACAGGGTCCAGAAAGTTGTCAAGTAACTGTTTGCTGCATCCAGTTTTGCTTGCCAGAAGCCATCTCTGGCATCCATGACTGAAAAGACTATTGTGTTCGCTTGATTTGGCAATATTTCAGTGACTGTTGGCAGGGAACAGTGTAAGCACTTTAGTATGCTACTGAGGTCCTTTGGATTGATGCAGATCATCAGTTTGCCTGTCTTTCTAACTGCCACCATACTGCTGATCCAGTCAATTGGCCTTGCAACTTTTTTCAGCCACCTTGTTCCATGACAGTTTTAACTTTCACCTTGAGCTCTGCTTCAAGTGTCAGTACTAACATTTTATATATAGCTGATGCCACATCATCTTAACCTTGCAGACCTTAAAAGCACTCATTATCCAGAAACCTGATCCCTTGACCAGAGACTATCTTTTAATAGTCAGAAAAGTAATATCTCATATATGTTCCCCTCACCCTCAGTTAGCTCTGTGATGCTTTGACTTTGAAATAAACACTCCCATGTCCCAGTAAGTTCTTCACCAGACAATGGATGTCTGCATTTGTTGTACTGCAGGAAAGATCTGAACCTAATCTTTATTTACATGTGAGCACTTCACAGGTTGAATAAGATCCCAATTAAAAAAAAAAAAAAACCAACCAAATTGTTTAATTTTTTTACAAAATCTACATAATTTACCCAGCTTCACCACAGAATCACATTCCATTTAGTGAAAGTTTTTCTTTGCCAGTTGCTTGTCATTTCTCATATTCAGTTGCTGAACGACATTATTTTCTTGTTACTGCCATTGCATCTACTTGCTATATATTATTTAGACCAGCTTCTTCACAGGTGCTCACTTTTCTCTTTTCAAGCACTTATGCAAATTAAATCACCAGTGTAATTTAGAATCTCTTCACTTGAATGTATGTGGTCCAAAAATTGTCTCATCCAAGTTCCAACTATGCAGAGGGTGACACCACCACCTTGCTCTTAAACAGGACTTTTAAACACTAGACCTCACAGTTTTGTAACAAAAAAGGTCAATATCATTATCACAGTTTTATAAGGGTGCTGTGTAGGGGTCAAGTGACTTGCTCAAGGTCATCTAACAGCTTGGTGAGTGTAGAACTTAGGTCTTGTGAGTTCCAGTCTAGTGCTTTATCCAGCAAGAAACCCTGACTGTGCTGAAGTCTGAGGTCTCTCTGTCCTTGGCCTGTTCTATTAAAACGCTGCACTGGCATTCATATAAACCATTTACAAAGGGTAACATCCATTTGTTCTGCATCAAAAAGCAAGAGAGATTGACACATACATAATCTTTTCCTATGTGTGATGGATTGATCCTTGACTTAGGATCATTTCAGCTGCCTCTTTGTAGTTTCTCCATTACAACAAGAATTTCCCAGGCTTTCTATGCAAGATGAGAGTGGAAAGCTGTTAAACAGCCATTTTCCCATTCTTCCTGAGGAAACTTTTTACTGCCAATCCAAATTTTCAACACCTGCGGTGTTGAAAATGAAGACTAAAGGCGTTCACTCTACATTTATGTTTGTCAAACAGTGATTTAAAAACACAAAAATTCATACAGCATTTTATAAATATTTTTCAGATAATTATTTTTTTCATTTTTTTCTAAAATATCATCACATCTAAGCACAGTGCAAAATTCTCTTCATATATAGGTGTACCTAGATTTTCATGACATATTGGGATGGACATTTGTGCCACATTTGTGCCCAACAATGGCTTCTTGGTAGAATTTCAGAAGTATGAAATAGGCCACCTTTGTACTGAAAAACCCTAATAATACTTTGGATTTGGAATATATAGTGTTCTGAAAACAGCCTTTCATGCTGGTTGTGTTTGACAAGAACTTTACTGAAATCCTGAGAAGGGGATGGTTGCTGACCTTATGGGCAGCGTACAAGAATCTCAGCCTGATTCACACACTGCTTCGCTTGTCCAGGTGATGCCTGAAATAGCAAAGAGGTGGTCCTCCTGTCACGAGGATCATGTCAGTTTGCAGTATTCCCGCTTACAGGCACACTGCCTGATTTCTGGTACTCCCAAGCTGGGCTGGCCCTTGAAAGATTTAAATCCAGGCCAGAAGGAAAGACTGCACACCAATGTGGTCTCATACAATAAAAGCCTCAATTTGCCACAGATCCTCATTAGAGTTTAGCAAAAACTTGTTTGATCTTGTGCAAACAAATGACAAACCTAGAAGATGCAAACAAACCTTTTCCTGAGGTGAGAAGAAACAGCATTGCTGCAAAGCACACGGACCTCAGCAGAATTCATGCTCCACGACAGACCATAGCATGCCACCTATGTACAAGAACAGAAACTGATTAATGGGCTGTCACTTTATTTGTTGACTGCTGAATTATTTATACTTATAAAGTGTTTAATAATTTAGAGCTGGTATCTTAACAAATTACAGCTGAAAGTGACAAGGGGAAGGTGGCACAAGAGTCTCACTTGAGATCAATGTCCTTGTTCTCAGGGCACTTTGGAACATGATTTCTGCTGACTGTCATCAGCAAAAAAAGGAAGGGGGAAGTATGTTGATTTGATATTACGTGTTAAATAGAGAGAACTGCATATTTCAGTAATCAAAGGAAAAAAGTTGCTTTAAACCAAAAAGAACATGAAATTACTCTGAAGAAATCTACATTTCCATATGAAATGGAAATCATTGTCTTAAAAAAAAAAAGACTAAATAAAAGCTAATTACAGTGTTTGTTTTTAAAATTTTGTCTCAAAGCATTTTATCCATCTTTTCTTGCCACAAAGGATTTGGATACGTATTGATTTTGACCTGTGTACCACATCTTTGTAAAAAAGCAAAGTCATCTTAATACGAAGAGGTTATTTTTTACTGTATCAGGATGGAGACAAAATTACCACCTACTGGCTTTATATGAATTAAACTTAGAGAGTGCATGAGAAAGAGAGACATAAATTCAGATTTTTAAAAAATCCAAATGCTAACTGGCAGAACGCCTGGCTGAGTCAAAGTACTTGAAAACAAAATTCCTGTAAAAATGCTCTATATAGGTAAATAACATTTCACTCCAGGATGGCTTTTCCTTCACAGGCACTTTAATAGAAGAAAAAATATTTTAATGTAAATACCCAAAATAGTAAATTCCATTCTCTAAGCAGGAATTTCCTGGGTATTAACCCACTCTATTTCCTCTAAATACCACAAGAATGCAGTGTCTAGAAGAATCGTGTTTTGGTGAAACAAAAAATTCTTAACAAAGGCACAAGGCTCCTCTGACAGAAATTATACCATCATTGCTGCAGACAAATACATTTTTCAGGGTAACCTCTCCAGTGATGAGCACACTTACATCTTGTAACCCCAATTCTACAATGTCCACAATGGATAAGCAAGCTGTGCTAACTACTGCTGAATTCCAGTAGCATCGTATATCCACATGCACGATACTGTTCACCAGTGCAAGACTGACCTCTGCTTGTATTCGACTTGCTTCAAGAAAGCACCATATGTCTTTCCATCACAGTAGCACAGGCACTGTGGCCTTGAACAGTGTAAATCATATCCAGCTCTATTCCTCCCCACTGATGCTTGGGCGATCTGTGTTTTCTACTTTGTCACATGCAGCTTGAATTCTATAAGAAATAATCTTACACATGCAGTAGAAACTTGGTTTCATGGTATTTCCCAGTATTAGCTTCTTCAACAGCAATTGCTTTTTCTCTCTGTGATTTAATTGCTGTTTAATTCCACGGAGACCTTTATATGCACATGCTGCCAGCTGGACTAGGATCAGTAGGTGGCCATTACTGGACATTTGGGAGCAATGACTTGAATTAAGGCCAGCTGAATCCTACTATCTGTATTTTCATTCTGTCCTCAGACACAGGCTCACCCATAGTATTTCTTCTGCAGTACAGACATTTACAAGTCTACCAGCTCTGGCAGCAGACTTCAATAAGTACAAGATCTAGTCAGCTCTTATTCTGTTAATTCGGTTAATGACTTCAGGGTAGAACCTGCCCAGCTACATAAGGAACCTAGGTAATATCTATATTGCAAACTGCTCTTAAGGAAGCCATCCTAAATTCCCAGTAGAGAGCAAGCTGTGAAGCACATTACAGGGCCATCCTGCTCCTGAATGTTCACCCCACTAATCTAGCAGTTGTGTTGCCATGAGGAAGGACAAGTGACAAATGTGGTCTCATTTTCTTTATACCACTGAATATTTTATTAAGAAAGTAAATTATATAACAAAATTAGTATTTTGAATATAGGTTTCCCTATAGCAGTGCCATGTTTTGGGTGGAGAATGTTCATGTAAATGACTAAAACTGCTAAAATTTTTTTCAGGTATATATGTGCAAAATCGATAAAGGAAAGGATAAAGGAAAGTTAACAGGAATGACAAATATTGGCTGAGAATTTCTTGGTTTTTTAAAGCGTTCATTATCTTCAATTGTTAATGGATACAATGTGTTTTGATATGCATTTTCCACTTCTGGGTTTTCTAATATGCTACATTCATCTCTTCCCAAGGTGCCAGAAACATATAGAAACAGACAGTATTTTTTTATGTTTTGATGTGCGGAATGTAATAAGTGAAAAACAAGAATTATTTTTGAAAATGATGACGCAAAATCATATTGAGTTTATGCTGTTCCAAACACTTTATACTCAGAAATGCACTATTTCTACTGTTCCAAAAAGCATTTTTTCTTTATTCCAGATTTTCTAATATTGAATATTATTCTATAAAAATGTGGGGTTTGCATGAATACTTCTGCTGAACGCCTTTCACAATTTGACTAGGAGGCCATATTTATAATTCCTTCCATATTAAATCTAAGTTATTAAAACCACGTATGAGAACGATCACAGTGCAAATTAGTGTTGTAAGTGTTACAAAAGTATCCAAGGCACATACAGATGCTCCAAATAGTACAAAATAGTACAAAATGCAACATCACATCTACTAAAGCATAGACCACTAATCCACTCAAGGTCTTCAGCCTGTTCTTCAGGATCCCCACTGAGCAAGATCTCTACTATTTGGAGGGCAGTATTGCCCGCCCTCCTCCACAGCCCAGGATAGTAAATATGACCAGCAGGAAGCCTGGAACTGACAGGATCAATGACAGAGTGAAATCTGAAAGAGCATGGCACAGAGCTTTTTTGGTCACGGGAGGTAGTCAGCTATGGCATTGCTTTCCTTCACAATTCACATGATGACCTGACACCACTTCCTTGAGGATAACATTCAAAAGTACTCCTGAAGTTTAAGCATAACAATAACATATCAATTACTTACACACTCAGGAACACAAACAGGATATTAAAAGGGAATTAGAGAAAATATAGTTTTTCAGGTGGGTTATTGTTCTCTGGAATGCAAAGTCATAAGGAATGTCTGGGATTAGTATCAGCCTAGAAGAAATGAGACCCGGTCAGGAGATGGTATAGAAAGCATCCCAGACTGATTTCTCCTTGTTTCTTTGAAGCCCACATTTCACTTCCCAGTACAGTACTCTGCGTGCATATTCATTAGTCGAAGTCCCAGTGACCCCTCAGCTCTGCACTGCACAACAGAAATTTCAAATACTTTGTGAAATTCTAACCCCAAGGAAGTCAATGGCAAGATCCTTGCTCACTTGTTTGGGAACAGGAATTCACCCATGATATCTTGTTAGTTCTGGCAGGTTTTCAGGATTCAGCATGCTTTTTGAGATGAATCAGTAAGCAGCGTGCTGCTTTCTTACACTGTCCTCTTCTTGAAACAGAAATCTTGCACTGCACAGATTCTATTACCCTTGGCAGCCAATTTTCTCCTTTGTCCACTCAAATGAAACCCTCCCTCCCTTACTTTTTTCCTACCAATACATTTTTATAGAACAACATAAAAATTGTTATTAAAAAATCAATGCTCTGCTATCATTTATGGTTTATGTTCAAGAACTGTGGATATCTTCCCCCTGTTGGCCCAGACCTTCTTCACTGTTTCTGCACAGGTGCTTTCTGAGACTTCAGAATGCTCGTATAAAACCTCTAACTTTCATATAATTTCTATACTAGTAGTCTTTGTCCACTGATTTTTGGTTTTTTTCTGTAAAACATTTTCTTTTCTGGAAGAACTTCTAGACAACAACAAGTACCATTAAAAATTGAAGTCGACAAAGCACTTCAGACCATGCTGTCAGTAACAAATCTCTCTTAGCAGAAGGGAGGAGTTGATGACCTAAAAGGTTTTTTTCCCTATTTTAAACCTTTCAGACTTATGATGCCTCAGTTCCCTGACTGGCCCCTGTGACAGATAGGAAAAGAGAATAAATCTTCAGTGACCAATGGTATAACATAGTCCTGCTTGTTAAATGTGAATAATTCCTTTCAAATTATGCTTAATTTAACTTGGAGTGATGTGGCAAAGTGCTCTAACTTCAGTGTTGGTTATTATAGTAAGTAATAATTTTTCCTAATGTGGCTTAAACATTCAGATGAACTGAACAGGCACGTTTTTGCCTTTTGAGGAGGTCAGGGTTTTGCACTCCACAGCAATGCAATGGGGACAGCTGGCTCTTTTCTGCAGCTGGACCAAGGAGCTGTGCAGTATTAAGGCAATGGCAATCAAAGGCATTTGAGAAAATATAAATCTCATTCTGGAAAATCTGAGAAACTATTCATATTAATGATAAGAAATTACACCCTTCTAAAGTTCAAATGATCAGGTCTGAATTTCTCATAGAAAAGGTCAGTATCCCTTCAAATTCACTGAGGCTTGACATGAAAAGCCCCAGTGATCCTATCTCCAGGCAAATTCCAGAAGCACAAACACAGTAGTCATATTTGCTCATATGTACTTTCATTTGAGGTCAGAAATGAAAAGTTCCACGAGAGCAGCAATCAGTGAAGACCCCAAAGCCTGAAGGTCAGAGCAAACCATGAAGGGAGGAGTGGATTACATGAACCTGATGAGACATCAGGCTCCTGCTGCCATCTCCTGCTCTGTAACACTAAGAAGTCGCACTGCTTAGGTACCTTGCTCTCTGCTAGCCTTTACTCTGTGTCTCCATCACTTCTAAAATGACTTTCTTTCGTGCTACTGAGGTCATTAGTAGACTACTCCAGCTAAGGAAATAACAGGACCTAGACACCATCTGATGAGGGTGTCACATGCACAAGGGCCTATCCGATACTCTTTTGTGGACATAATTAGTGCCTGAGCACAGAGTCAGGATTTGGTTCTGGATTGCAGCTAGAAAGCTGAGCAGTGGGAGCTTAATGAATGCAGGCATTTGAGTTCCTGCACATCTCTATCAAAAGTTGAGCACAGAAATCCAGCTAAAATTATGTAACAACCATGGTAGCAAAGATTTCTCTCTTCTTTGAAGCTAGAGAAAAACAGACACCATATAGTACAGAGTTACTAGAGTAATTAGCCGTCTTTTTCCTGAATGCTATAGTAAACATTTTCAGAGTAAAACTCAATGCATAATCACTGCTGGTCTAAAAATGACAGCTGTTCTGGAGAAGACCAATGTACACACCAATCTCTTCTGTAAACTATTGCATTTTCTTTAGTTGTCTTAAGGGGTTTTTTTCCACACTGAGTATGACTCAGTTCTTTTATGTGTGTTTCTTTTGACTTGTAGCTATATCTAGACAGACTTCTTACTCTCTCTCACTTTCTGTGTATTAGTAAGTGGACAGTTCAGTTCAGCAGCTAAGAGATCAGTCAGACAAATGCCCAAGAGAAGGTATGAATCAGGCCCCTCAAAATTCTGGCACATTTCAAGACTCTTTCCAAAATGTTTTTCAAGGATTAAAAAGCCTTTTCAATGTTAAAGTAAATAACAGGTACCTCACGTTGCTCTAATTAGGAACAGAATGAAAATTGCCTGTGATATTACTTTAAAAAGTCAGAAGGTTTCACCATGATTTTATATAGCAAAGAAACATCAGAAGAGGGAGGTAGGAAAAGTTTGCTGCTCATGAGAAAGCCTAGATTTTAAACATTAAAACATTTTCCTATTTATAATAACAGAAGAAGCATGAAAAAAGATAAAGGAAAAAAAATGACCAAAGCTGTAGGCACATCAGATCAGACATTGTGATATGAAAATAGCACGAAACCTGAAGGAGACTTGTATTTTCTCATAATTCCATTTCCATTGCTGGGCAACAGTTGTGAAGAGAAAAAAGTACTATATTTTCCTCAAAATATCCTCCCTGGAATGTCAGGAATTGACAACACCAACGCAAAGAGAAAACAATGGCTGATCTCATGGTTCTACAGTCATCCTCTTGCAGGCTTCACTCAGCAAAAGAAACCCGTCAGGTCACACAGTCCTTGGGGGCCATGCATTAAAATAACTCAGTTATATTCACAGTCTCTATTTGTCCCTCCCAGACACCTTTGTACTGGCATCAGCATCCACCTCAGAGAAGACCATTTTCTCACTCTCATCCCAGCTGGAGAATAAGCTCTGCATTCAGGGTTATCGAAGGGACGGGCAGTTAAAGGACAAAAACCAGCAGCAATAAAGTAACGTTACCATGAAGGCGTGGGGACTACCCAGGACAACATGTAGGCTGACTTTTCTTTGGTATACTTAGTTTTGTCTGTGGGCAGATTGCCACAAAGGGGGGGGAAAAAAAAAGGAGGGGGCAAAAGAAAACCTATACTTTATTTATTATTTAAATAAACAGTTTTATACTGCTTCCATTTTGTGTTCAGTTTTATAACAATATGAGTCCATTTCCCCGTCATTCCTTAATATCTATATTGTTTAGGACTTTATATACTGTATGATTAGTTGGCATTGGTACCGTTCAATCTGTACTAATCTGTATGCATTTATATTGTGTGAGCAGTTCTCTAATTGGTTTTCATCCAAGTAATCCCACAGAGAATAAGGTTACATGCTGAAAAGGGCTGAGGTGAGAGAGTGGTTAAAAGGGGAGTGCAAACTCTTTTCCCATCCTTATTAAGAATGCTTTACACATCTGCATTTTCTAAAAACATTTCTAAACTCGCTCTGTGTGAATAAGCGTAAAGTCTATTCCACAGCATAGAAATGCACAGAGAGAAAATGAATCTGTTTCATAGAACCCCACCCATATCTGCTTTATTCTTCCCATGTTCTTGTATTTCTTGGTCAGCTAAGGCTGTGAAAAGTAAATACTACAGTTTACAAGGGTGGAAAAATTGTTAAAACCCAAAAAAAATCCAGAATAGAAAATGCCTCTTCGTGGAAAATAGAAAACTTAGTTTAAGTAAATGGAGCAGAGATGAAAGGTCTTTTCCTAAAGGGCTAATAGAATTGCAAAAAAAAGGAATAAAACTAGCAAAAAGCCCAAAAGTGAGCCAGTATGTTGAAACTTAACTGCTTAAATCCGTATTTGGCCGACTTGTTTAATGATAATCCAAATTTCAGATATTCCTCACACCAAAATTTCTGAAACATTTTGACAAGTGCTGCAGGTACTCAAGGTATTAATTTTGTAAATGCTGATGACAGCACTTGAATTTTAAGAAAATATATATTCAATCATTTCATTTAATTGCACAATAATTACACACTTGCATATTCCTGTCTGCAAGGACATTTGTTTTGTTAAGTTTTTTAAAAGGTGTTTTATATTATCAGTCATACACAAACCAGAGGAAAAAAAAAGTTGTGGAAGAAAATTATGTGTAAGTTACTCTCCTTTCCATGAAACATAAAGAAAATCTGATTTTTTTCATAGAACTTCATAATGAAATTTATAAGTATTTGTATAGTGTCACTGTCTTTATCAACTCCACAATTAGAAAATTTTGTCACTCAGATCAAGTTTTAGCTTTGATTATACTTTTTTCTTCTTTCCTTAAAAAATAAATAAAAACCCACTTAAGTCAACATACTGAAAACTGTATATAAACCACACTTTATACCACCTCTGCTCACATTCTGAACAGGCATTAGAATATTTATTTTAAAAACACAGGGTTTGCTTACCATATTCCCAACTTTCAATGGCTGGGTTTTAGAAGAGCCTTTTTGAAATGAAAGTCTCTGGCTACTCTACATTCTTGCCAGTGAGAAAATGCAATTTCACTACATACAGCTAAACAAAACCCCTTTTTTACTGCTTAAGAAAAAGATATTCTAAGGTTGTTTTTTTTTTTTTTTATTTCAAAATAGAATAAAAGAGAAGTTTTTAGATTTTACTCAGAGCCATGTAGATGACAATTTTTCTTCAATTAGTTGTCATCCTGTCTATGCAATGAATATTAGTCTGGACTTTAAAGAAAGATAGTTGTCCCACTAAACTTAGCAAAGATTTACACCGAAGGACAATGCAAGCCCTCTCTTTCCCTCCCCCACTTAGGAATACCACCATGTTTCATTTCTGTATTATCTTCTGGTAACCATCTCCAGAATATTCTTAAAAGCTGCTAGCATGATACATTAGAATTCAGGCATGTGACAGATACAAAATTAAAGTTGACCTTCTCTGTCAGAAAAAATAAACAGTAACCATTAGCAGCTTTGTACCTCTGCATTTAACTCCCTATTTTCTGCCTCCCTAGTTTGTGTCCATTAACTGACTGGTGCAAGAAAGATCCCCAGCAACACTGACTCCCTGTGGATATATTACAATCTCTGGATATTACACTTGACTATTACCTTTTCTCCACAGACTACTTTCACATTTGAAATAACTCACTCTTGATTTGGTCACACAACAATATTGTAGACAAGAGTTCCCAAAATTCTGTAAAAACTTCCTGTGTCTGTATCTCTGTTAACAACCAATGGTTTGCACTGGAAACCATTAAGGATTTGTATTGACACATTTTCATGATACTTCTAGTCACTCCAAATTTTTTGCTCAGCCTCATCAGTAATAATAAAAACATCCTTTTATTGACATGAAAACGTATTTTTAAAAGTATTTTATGGGGAAAGTATCCATTAAAATATGCATCTTCTTACCAAACTTCCAAAAGTTATTCCTTGTTGTTGCATAGTACAGACAGAAAATTTCACATATACAAAACTTTTAAAACTTCAGGATCCTTCAGACTAAATAGGCTAGATGATTGTCATACTAAATTTGGTGGAAATAAGCACAAATTCTTGCACCAGATTGCACAAAAACACCTGCTACGCAGAATTAAATGAAGAATTTATACACAACACATACACAATGATTTTGAAAACATTTTTGTTGCAATTCTGTCATGAACTTTGACAACTATGCAGAGTAAGACACCACTCTGATATTTATTTTGACCATTTTCCCAGCACCTCAGTATGATTTCGAGGAGCCACCATATAGATATATCCTGAGCTCAACTAGGTCTTGATGGCAAAGTAAATGTATTCCCACTTCCATTTTTCTTCAACAGCTGCAGTACTTTTCTCTTGCTGCCTACTAAGATTTTCCCCATACTTTTTTTGTGTTTTTTCTTGTCTTGTCTCTCTTTGAAAGAGAGAAATCCACCACACTAACCACTAGATACAGTCTGTATTAAATTGGTAGTGTGACAGGACTTATTATCTTTCCTAAAACTAAAATATATATACCCCAAAATCCGAAACTCTTGTCCTTTGATCTAGGAGCAGAGGTCCATTTTATTTCTTATTCAATCTGTGCTGTGGTGAATGCCATTTCTCTTTACACTTTGATATATTCCTGTAAATTTTGTATTTATTCTCTGCAGTGATAATTTTTTAAGACTTGCTTCTGTTTTTAATGTACATATAAATGAAAAAAAAAAGCAAACCCCAACCCACCCTTTTTATTAATGGACGTACATTGCTTTGACTTTATATAAAAGAAGACATAAGGAACATTTGAAAGTTTTCAAACAAAACCACACTTTCAATCTGAAAAATGTCACTGTACTGTCCCAAGTTTGAAGTCCTCCTGGTATCATTTAGGATGGGCTTCTAACTACTTCGTAGCATCCCACTTTGTAATGTTTTATCTGACTAATTAGACACCAAACCACCTTCAGAAGTCTTGTGCAGAACAGATGTAGGAAAAAAAAAGAATTTGTTTCTGCCAAAAACCTCATAAGCTCAAGGGCCGTTTAACTTAGCTCAGTCACTTAGTTTATTTTGCATTAGAGGAACTTCTCATTTAATTTACCAGTCTATAATAGGTAACTTTTTCAATATGAAGCTAAAGGTCACTATTATATGTAAGGAAAATTAAGCCAATGTTCTTGGTTGCCTTACAGTTCTCCTAGTTCAACTACTCCAATAAATGAACATGTACAACAAGCCGAAGGGCTTTTTATTACAAATTTAATTCATTTCTCTAGACAACTGTGAAATTTGCCATTGACATTAGTCATTACCCCAAGGCGAACTAAAAGATGATCTCAGTTAATAAATGATCCTTAACAAGGAACGCTCCTATCTTCTGTGATATTGGCACAGGCACATTTTATTAATGCAGGACTAGCTTCCTGCCAGAACACTAGCATTCATGACTATTTGGTGTGCTTGTTTCCTCTTCCTGCTCCTGATATTAATAATTATGCAACGGGATAATTAGCAACACAAAGAGACAGTACTATGTGCTTGCAGCTAGATTTTCAGCACGTTAACCTTCTGGGAAATAAAGAACAGAAGCAAAGAGTCTAGCCAAATAACCAATGCAGGTTGATTTCACAGTGTGTAAAAGGCTAATTATCTGTGAAAAGTCTGACCTCAAGTAACAAAATTACACAAATGTGCAGGCATTTTATCTTAAATAAAACTCAGATGCACTAGTTCATAATGTGAGGAGTCATGGTTAATAACTGTCTTCCAGAACTATTTATCTATATATATGTTTATAAAAATAAAAAATCCGAGACAGAAAAAATGGTCTCCTACAAAATGTTAACCAGTTACACAAACACCTGCAAAGGTAGGGTAAAATAGACTCCCCCCATCCCTGAACCATTGAAAAGCTTTAAAAAAAATAATAAATAAATAAAAAAAATACCCAATATATGACAGAAGTAGGTTAAGTGCATTTTGTTTACTGGAGACAGGCTACAATAAAAAGCAGAAAATATTACTACTTCTTTACAGATACCATGTGTAATTCATTCTGATATAAGAATATTTATCCACTAGCAGTAATAACAAACCACAATTTTTGTCATGAAAAAAATAAATTGTATTTGCAAAAAGCAAACACATTACGGAGTGTGTAAAAATGCAATATTCCCATTTTCTAGTCAGAGTTCCAATTTATTGAAGTAACAGAGCAGAAAATGCACTGACAGCTGTTACATTTTATTGCGAATTAGTATATACGTTTTATATCCAGTGAGCAAATGCATGATACATTGTATTCCAGTAATTGCCACTGGCTTTCCAAATGGAAACTGAATGATCTTAGTGCAATTACACTCAGGAGAGTAAGTGTAACAAGCTACAGTTCTACATTATAGCTCTTTAACAATACCAAGAATTTTACTCTGTTTTAAAAAATAAAATAAAAAGGTCAACTGTATATAGAAAGAAATAAATATATATTTATCCCTCTAGAGATGATAAAATGAGCATTTCTGCTATTCTGACTTAGATTTGGTTACATATAACACAGACCATATGTTTCAAAAAGTTTGTAAGAATGATACTTAAGTTTTCTACTAGTTTAGACATTTCTTTAGCATCAATAGTTGGGGGGAGGGAGGGAAGAGGGGAATGGACAGAATGGTTGGAAACTTCGAACACATAAAATCAAAACTTCTCATTTCACATACGAAAAAAAATGTTTGCTATTCCTAGACTACGCCCTAATTTTCCAGCATCCTTGCATAGAAAATTAAACATTTGCTTTGAAAGATTTAACACGTTACCTTCAGACGTAACATTTTAAATGTTTGTTACCGTATGCTTTTTTCCCTCCCCCAGTTATCACCTGAGATAGTAACCCTCCAAAGAGAGCCAATGTGCTGAACAGTTAATATTTCAAATGCATTAAAGGGAGTGGGGGCATGAGGTAAAAAATCTTACTTTTATTTTTTTACTAACCTTCATAACATATTTTAAACCATTTCTTTGGGTAACCAGTCTGGTGACAGCCTCTGCACCTTCAAGCTGTAGCGTGGAGCGCTCAGTAAAGCCGGCAGTCTCCTCCCCTCTAGTGGCTACCAGCTCTCTTTGCAGCAAACGGGAAGAGAAAGGCCTATAGAGGACCACCTCAGGGCCATTTGTGTCATTTTTCTAAGCTTACAAGGAGACAAAAAAAACCCAAAAAACCAAACCAACAAAAAACCCCCCACAAAGCCCACAACCAAGCACAGCAGAGCAGGCAGTCTAACACCGCAGCAAATAAAATTTATCAGTCATTTAAAACAATACGTTAGTAGTGACTATGACTTAATCAACACCAACCTGCTGACATAGATTTGCAATTTGAGCAGGTTATTAGTGATCGAATTAACAACATGTCAAAACTTGTATCTGACTTATTAAAGGAAGCTGACTAATGCAACAGAGCTATAAACAACATGCATGGAGACATTTTTCAGGCATGCTGACTACTGTTGTACAGCCGATGGAAAAGCAGAGTTAGAAACGATTTCTCTGAGTTTGCTTTTTTTTTTTGCAGGTGCTTATAGGCTGTTGCATACTGGAGTTACTGAGAAGCATGGAGATCTACGTCGCAACCTTTTACCCCAGGAGGGGTCAGAATCTATGCAAACACAAAAATTTCATTCCTGTTCCATCAAGTAAATGAACTCAATAGAAGGGCTTGGCACTGGGAAGCAATGAGTAAATACAGTATACTGGGACATGCTGTATCTCAGCAATACAGTAGCCTAATCATTGCCATTTTTAAATTCTTTTTTTAAATTATTATTTTTGAGTTCTCATGATGGAGGCTTTTAAGAAGGCATGAGGAATACTAAAAGTGAGATAATATGTTATTCTCTACTTTACCCATACCTCTTCCTAAGCATGTGGAGTAACACAGGAGAAAGCACAACTACCCTATGTAGCCTATAAGGAGTCAGCACTTGCAATACTTTTGCAGGCATAGGCTAATATTGACCCAAATGTACAAAGCCGTCTATATGGGGCATGGATTTAAAATTATTTCCCTTTTCAAAATTTGTTTCTGAACAGATCTTGCTTCAAAGCTCACTCTTTGCTCATGGATCAGGCCCATGCATGCTCATCAATATAAAATTAAGACCTTTCACAATTTTAGGTAAAAGAAAAAAATATTTCAGAGGAACACTGTAAAAACAGTTAAGCAAGGTCTGTACAGATTAGCTTTGATAGTGTATCCAAGTTCAAGGGTAACCTGACCAGGTTTTCATTTGCACCCATTTTTAATTCTGAAACAATTAGTTAACAGCCCAACTAGAGGCTTGAGAGCATTTTCATGAGAAACAAGAATTTAACATAAATCCACATAACCAAGGAAATTCAGAATTGAAGCTGTCAATTCTTAGGCCCAATAGAACACATAAAGGGGCTTGTTAATGCTGAACTAATTGGCATTCTTGGCTTGACAGTCTCAGCAGAGAGACCAAGGAGTGAATAAGCATGGAGACTAAACTACCCTCTCGCTCACAGGTGGTCCCTCTAGGTTAGCACTAAAGCACATTTGGAGATGAAGAAACGAAGAGAAAAACGTACACCAAAAGTACTGTTTAATTTGCGAACAAGAGATTTTAGCCTGAACTGAAGGCAATGCAATCAATTCTTAACCAATGGCTACTCTTACAGCATCAATTAGCCTGTAAATAAGCAAAGGTTTTTATTTTCTTTTAGTAATTATGTTTCATAATTAAGGGGAAAGAGGCTGATATCCTCCGGTCATCTCCATCGCCATGTTAACTTCCATGCAAATATATGAAAAATCCTTACCTGAAAAACTCTGTATTCTGCAAACTAACCAGTATAATCACATTATTTTCAGACATGCACTTAGGGGCAGGACTTAACCTCTGCCTCCTTGAGGTTGCTTGGTACAGGCCAGGGAGTAAGTGTACCTGCAGTTTTAGCTGCTCTGATACAAACAACAGCTCACCCTCCTGTTCCCATATAACAGTAAGTGTTTCTCTGACAATCACTGGAAGGTAGGGGTATGGGCTTATATCATGCTTGAGCCTCTATTTCAAAGTTTGTCTGTAGTACTCAATGAGTTTCATAAGGTTATTGAAGCATTTTTACATCTGGAAGGGAGCAATAATGGAGTAACAATATGTTTGTTTCATATGGGTTAGTGCTGAGCAGTTCTCCTTAGAACACTGTAAAAAAATCTCCTATATCTTTCCCATTCAAAGTGTTGGATTAAAAAAGAGAGATATTGAAAATAAGTTGCACAATATTAACACTGAGGGTAATTAACCACTGGAGAAAATTACTGAGGGGCATAGTAGATTCCCTTTCATTGGGAGTCCTAAAATCAATATTGAATAGCTTTTTAAAAGGTACTTTCTAGCTCAGCTGCAAGTTATAGGGTTCAATGCAGAAATTACAAGATGAAGTTCAGTGATCTATGTTGCACAGGAAGTTAAACTAAAATATTGTCATGCAGATTTCTGAACTTAAAATGTATTAAATTATTAAATTTAGCCCACACATCCACACATTAAAAAAATAAAATCTACCAAAAAAAAAAAAAAAAGAAAGAATGAAAGAAAGAAAGAAAAGAAAAAAACCATTGGGAAAGGATGACCCATCTTAACAGAATAGCTCTGCAGTTGATGTTATATCAATGGACATTTATAAGGAAATCTTGATCTTATACACTTTAAATGTGACTCTTTAAAAATAACACATTTATAACACTCCAGATTTTTTCACTTGAGAGATTTTCCCACCTTGGCTAAAGTAATCTCAGTGCAGTAGTGGAAAATGGTGACAGAGGTGGTCCCAGCTCCTGGGTCCCTCTGGGATCTGTTCAGCCCTGGTGCTATTTTGAGCAACCTCAGGACTGCCCTAAATTGTGTTAGCTTGCAAACATGCCCTGTAGCTGTTATATCAGCTGATGAATAGCCGGGCCACAACATGATCCATAGACCTCTACACTCATTCCTCTGGCAGTCCCCAAAGCACGTTTCCTAAAAAAGCATGGAGAGACAGAGAAAAAGTAGAAGAAGTAGAAAAGAGACATTGTGATTGGAATAACATTCTCCTTATTGCAGCTAAAATAATGTATATAAAATAAATTCTTTACTTCTTACTAGCAATAAACTTAAAAAAAAAAAACAAAGATAAGATCTTCTTACAGGACAGGATCCTTCTTACAAATGAGTAGAATTTAAAATAATTATTTCACTGTGACACTTACAGACATCAACACAATCTCTCTTGTGGAAAGCAGACTAAAACTTTTGTAGTTCTTCACTTTCAGAAGAGCTTGAGCTACTCAAAACTGGAAAATAAAAGCAATTCTAATTTCCTGAGATATACCCACCAATTCTAGTGGTATTATTTTAAAATTATGATAATAATTTTCACAGCTTTTCTGGCCTTTTAGTGAGGAATCTTCAACAAAGCGATAAACAAACTGAATCCTCCAGTATTAAAGGTCACAGGGGTGGCCACTGATATCAGTTATGTTTTTTATACTTGTTTAATATAAAAACTGAGATATGGTGTTCACTTCTTCACCTTGCTAGCTGTATAGATCAGCCTTTGAATTTTCCCAACGATATGCTGACTTTGCAAAAGCATTTGGAGCAGAATTTCTGATAAAATTTGAAAATTTGATAGCACGATTAACAAGCTAAACAAACTGCATAGTCTAGTTATCAGGTGTTCAGGAAAATCTAAATGCCGAGCAGCTTGACCATTATTGTTTTGTTCTCCTGAAAAACTGACTAAATCTTCTAATACAGGAAGAGTTATTAGAGACAGATCATAAATGGTTCAAAATCAATCCATACACAGACTTTGTCTAGCAGGGCCATTTGAACTCAGCAACCTACATGGATAGTTTCACAGACTCATGATCTTAACTTTCTAATACAAGATTTTCTGGTTTATAGTGTCTGACTGTTGTATGTGAGTGCAACACATGTCTTTTAACAATTTTACCCTGTAATAATTTTACCTCAAGACTCATTTTTTTTCCCCTGAAGAGAAAATAATACTATAGAAATAGATGTTAAATGTTGCACACTACTGTTTATTTGTTCTGCACATCAAGCCAAATTCTACTTTCATTGTCAATGGGAGATAAAGTGCTTAATCATTTTAGGAACATCTTGGCTGATGCACACTCATTTCAGCTGAAAGCACCACATGGGAACTGATCAAAGAAATGTAGCCTGATGACTATTTGAATCTAGTTGTCCTACCTTTACAGATACGCACGAAGTTCCA
Source organism: Atrichornis clamosus (assembly GCA_013400975.1). Taxonomy (NCBI): domain Eukaryota; kingdom Metazoa; phylum Chordata; class Aves; order Passeriformes; family Menuridae; genus Atrichornis; species Atrichornis clamosus. The sequence continues at coordinate 140,927 of WBMZ01010935.1, read as the reverse complement.
CCTGATGTATTTCTTGGGATTTCCTTTATTCCTCACCCTGCTTACAATAATTGAGGGTATTCCAAAATTACTAAGAAATGGTGCAAATGGGGAGCAAAAAATTTAGTGGAAAAGACACCCATAGTGAACCTTCAGATGAAATCACATGATCTAAGATTGTTCTCATATCATCGGGCATGACTAGCAATAATAAGGATCTTTTCACATTCAACCACAAATTGGAACAGTAACAGAATCATGATGAAACGAAACCCCAGAAGTGGATTATGAACAATGTGAAGAAGTTATCTCTTTTAATTAATTTAAAATACAATAGCTATTAAATCTGAGGAACTGTCTCTTTGAGAATCTAAGGAGCCAAACAGATTCCTTCCTTTAGTGTTCACTGAAACATCTTTCTAGATATGAATCTTACTCGTGAGAAGACCAACTGGTCAACTCATGATAGACACCCAGCAGCAGCAGCAGCAACAGAAAAGAGCAGATTAATTTTCAGCTACTCAGTAAACCAAATTATAAACCAGTGGATGTGGAGACTGTTTACTGATATCGTATCTTGCCTGAGAAGAGACCTGAGGATGTTCTGCATTTTTAACAACATACACAAAGAAATGGATCAAGTACTCGTTATTGCTCATGGGCAAAAGAGGAACATATTTAAGATTTTTCTGCAGATGAACACAGAGGAGGCCAAGAAAAATATAATATAGCCCTACAGATGCATAGTAAGTAATTCTTTTTCCCATATTGCGGTATCATATGCAAGGGAACACATTTGCTCCAGGATTGCCAGTTCACAGAAGGATCAACGCACAGACAGGTTTGTAGAACCCCGTGTGAACCGACAGAGCTTTCCAAATTCAGGGCAGATGAAAGGGAGCAAACGATCTCTGCAGTGCCAAATTGTATATGGTGCTATAGATAGCAGATCAATGCCAGCCATGTAGCAGACCCTTGCTCTGACAATCTGAAGGTCTGCTCAGGTGACTACAAACAGTAGAAGCAAAGAGAGAACACACGGAGCACAGCGTGGGCGTTATAACTAGAGTGCTGTAAATTAGAAAGGCACACATTTGTAATTGGCATTGCTGACAAAGAAGTGGCACTAAAGTTACAGATGGAGTCAGAGCTGATGCTGGAACAAGCAGCCTAAATAGCTTGTCACTCTGAGCTCATTAAGAAGTAAAATGCAGATCAGGGAACAGCTAAGCAGCTGGGTCAGGTTGTTCATTGGCTAATTTAGTCTAAACAAGAAAGAGGGAAGGCATGAAACATGTTCTGGAAGAGTGTAAAAGAAAGCAAGGAACCAGAAGGGTAGGGGTGGCCAACCACTTGCTGCAAGCTGAAACACAGCTTAAGAGAAAACACCAAAGCCAAAGGAAAAAAAAACCTTGAAAAAAACAAACCTCCAAACTTAAATCAACCTTCGCCTTTTCTTTCCTTTTTTTTTTTTTTTGCTATTTCACTAAATAAACAAAATGCAAAAAATTGGGGTTTCAGCTGTCTCAAAAAATCATTGGAATCCAAGAATCAAGTAATCAGCAACACACATGCCAGTCAAGCATACAGCTATCCACGGCTGAAGACCGACACTGACATATTCATACATATGTATGAGCGTCAGTATTTGCATGTCAGAGCTAAGCATGTAACAATGCAGGTACTTGGGTTAGAAAATTTGGCAAAAACCCCTCTCTCTTCTCGGAACTGAAGCCAGACCTGCCACCGTTGCAGTCAGAAGGCTTGTCGGCAAGGCAGCTCAGCACCCTCTTCTCCCCAAATTATGAACCATCCGCTCACCTTCTAAAAACTGAGGCTTGCAATCAGGATCTCCCAACAAGCACACTTGCACCCAGGACTCTTCAAGCTCAAATTCCTTCCAGAAAACCTCCAAAGACCCACCTAGGCTAGACATTTACGACAGATCCCCTCCCAGCTTTGCCTTCCTCATTGCAGTCCCATTTTGTAGGCACTCCTTTTTCCAAAAGGGCTGTGTGGAATCAGAGTGCAACAGAGGGAAAGGCTGGTGCAGCAACGTTAACTAACTCTTCTTTGTAATTAAAGGCGTAAAATCTGCTCCACACACAATCTTTATTTAGGTAAATTTCATAGCCGATAATCAGATCTTCTATGAAAGAGAAAGAAACAAATGAGCTGGAAATTCGTGATCTGTCATATTTAGAAGACATCATCAGTCAACGCCAAGATGATTTTTATGCATGGGCATGTAGGTATGGGGATTGAAAGGGGCTCTTCTGTGATATTTACACCTTCTGTGATCCATTATAATTCCTCCAATATAAGTTTTGTGAAAGGTTATGACTTTTAAGAAATATTATGTACTATGATTGAGGCAGTCAGAGGAGAACAGGTGAAGAAGACACCAGAACCCCTATCTGCCAATCATATTTTGACTTCCTGCAGAGATCCCAGGGTCCCCAGGCATTGCATAACATATATAAAATCTCAGGACAAAAGCCAAAATTTTCTATAAAGGTATCATTATCCTGGCAAGTTGTTGTGAAACAGCCTGTACAAAGGTTTCCTACTCCAGGTCCTCTTTGTGGAAATTTTATTGTCCTCTCTAGCATTACCAATCTCCCTGAATTTTTCCACTTCATTTTACACCCCTTTGTTTGATGTACTGTGAATAGATGTGTCAGTGCTGCTAGAAAGGTAGTTGATTTTTAGATTTAACAAAAAAGGAGCTAAAAGTTGAGAGCTTTCTATGTGAGGGAACTGTTATAATGTTCTATTATCCCTACAGGGACAGAGAGAAATTCTTGTAAATGTTACTTATTTAACAGAATATTCTTAAACAATGTATCAAACTACTTAGTGAAATCATATGAACAAATCATAAGAGATTGGTGAATTGAAATGATTAAAGTTCATTTAATTTCTTGAAACCAGGACATTTCCCCAACATTATAATATGGATTTGGGTTACACAGCTTTGAAATTACTCCTGGATCAATTTGCTGTCATGTCTGTTGATGTAGGACAGAGCTAGTAGATACAAATTCAACACTCTGAGTAGTGCATACCTCGTATTTTCCTTTTTTTTTTTAATTATTATTTTAATTTTAAAAAATAAATGTATCTCTGTTAATGTGCTTATTGAGATCATTATATCGGTATTTTAAATTGTCATTATTTTCCAGACAAATGCTTTGCACAAAGAGGAAGTTTTATCAGACACTATGTCCCTTTAAAGACATATAGAGAATATTATAGTTTAATTATTCATATTCTTTTTAATAAAGTGTTATAGACTAATATAAAGAAGACCTGACAAATTTCTATAGAATCTAAAAATTATAGGAGGAGGACAATATGTTTCATTTATGGTGGCACAATGAGGCTGTCTCAATAGTTATTGCAAAAAGGAGTTCCTCGGATAAGCACCTCTACTACAAACAGCACAGAGTGATTGAGACTGCAAACAGTTGATATCCTCAAGGTACAGTGTCGTGCTGTGAGCTGGACAGGATGATTTGGTGGATAGAACATGGGACTGAAAATTAGTAGCCCTAAACTATATCTTTTTCCTGACATACATTTTAGATGAAAATCTCCTCTATTCCCAAATACCCAGGAGATCCTTAAGAGAATCAATGATAAAAAGAGGCATTTTTGTTATTGATTGTTCAGAATTTCATATTGGTAGTTCATTTCTCCTTTAGTAACCCTCTTCTCCAAAAATGTATCCTTAAATTATCAGGCACTTAAAAAATTAAAGGCGGTTTAAACAGAGATGCTAAAGCTTCCTCTTCTCAGAGGAGCCTTGCAGCTAGCTAATGTCTGTAGCATGTTCGGAGACAGCAAAATGGAAAGTGCTTAGAAATGAAGACTCATTTATATTATGAAAAGATATAATTTGCATTTTCTTTGGCATTATTTCTCTTTTTGTGCTATTTTTTCATATTTATGACTTTTGTGTATTTAAATGCATCAAAAATTAATAAAAAGATTTATTAAAGAAATTACATTGCTATAATTACTAAAATTGGAAAACCAGTACAACTTCACAGAAAACAAAGCAATATGTTGAATTTATGAACCTTGCCTCACTTATTTACATTTAGCATACTGAAAATATTTGAACCATTTAGTTGATGGATTGGAAGCATATTAGGTTAATTAAACCTATCTTGCAAGCATACTTTTCAGAGTTTATATGCTTCTTATATTGGTTGCATTTAGAAGAATATATATGTTCTGGAAAAAAACTTGTATGTTATTACACTTCAATTCAACAAAACCAGTATTCCCAATTTCAGAACATCTCACAGTCATTCAAGTAGGTCTGAACTATACTGGGAAGTTTTACTGCTTGTTGTGGCAAGGCTGTTATTTTTCATTTTCTAGTTTAACTTAACAGCTGCAATGACTCTTCCCTCTTTTGCTTGTGATTTCTCCATTAGAAGCAGGGTTTAAAAAGGGAATTTTTCCTAATATAATTATTTTCTTTCTCAGCCTGTGGAGCTTAAGAGACTAAACATAACTAGGTCTTATGTTGCACTAGGTAATTTCTGGTTTTTGGGGTTTTTATAACTAAATGTCTTTTACCCTCCCTTACTGCCCCTGGAGAGGTCTGGGCTAATGTGAGTGCTGTACCAAATATCCTGAGCTTTCCTCTGCTGTGTCTCATGAAACAGGGTCTAAACAAGCCATCTGTGAATGATGAAAATTATTACTTTGAGCAAGAAGCCTTTAAGTCATGAATTCTGCACCACAACTAAAGGTAGAGATTGATGCAGTCACTAAAGATAGGCTCAGGTTCATGAGAATGTAAACAGTGACTTTGTTCCTGTCTTTTCCAACATTTCTATAGCTTGCTGACAGTTTTAATGTGCAGTCAGACACCCTGGCAGTTTAATACTGAATAGATTGGTTCCAGTTTCCTGAAATCATAAGTGCTTTTTGTGATTGTACCCCACATCGAGACAAAATTTCCCTATATGAGAGATCTGCCCTCAAAGATGTGTCTTGTAACATTCAGTGGATCCTAGGTATGAATCTGGCTCACTGCTGCCACGTTTATCAGTTCAGAACCATGACAACAACGTAATAGAATTAAACTTTAATAGAATTAAGTGTTTATGAATTGCTTGACTTTATTTTGCACAAAAAAACCAATGGAAATCTATCTCAATAGATCATATTAACCTACAAATCTATGATGTTAGATCAGTTTCCACCTAGAAAACCAAACTGAAATCTGTAGATTCTTAATCACTGAAATTATATCTGGCAGTTCAATTATAAGTGCAATTACTCATACTTCAATCATAGGAGATACAAAAATTCAGTGTTTCATGCAAACTCTGTAAAGAGGAAATGCATATTTATGAAAAAAATATTTTTATCTTTTATTTTTTCTTGAAGAAACTTCTTGAGGAATGAAATCCTAAACTCCATGATGGGAAAAAAAACTTGCACATACCTCTGAATCCATCATCTGAATACAATTTTCATTATTCCTGTGTGGTATTTTTACTAATATGTTAATTTCTTTTTGTCACACATTGCTGCAATGACTAGTAGGTTCTGTAAGAAACAACGTTTGGGTACTGTATATGTATTCAGAGCAGAATATGCTAAAATTTGTTACTGAAAAATAAAAGTTCTTTCAGTTTTTCATAGCACCAGAGTAATCCAAATAATTTTTTCCTCACATCTGGCCAAAAGCTTCTGTGGTAGGAAGTTGAAGAAAGGAAGTCAGCCTATGCTGAGGCCCCTCCAAACCCCATGATTAAACACCATCGGTTTGTCTATTCCCTACTGAGATAATAGTTGTCTCCTACTACAAGGAATAGCAGTCTCAGCTGTGAAGGTTGTGGTTCAAATACTTGTTAGAGCACAGAATGGAGGGTTGTCACAACATATAAAATTACATTTCAGTTTCCTCCTTTATTCAAAAGTCAGATGGCAAAAATCAAAGCTTTAAGGTTAGAAAACTTGAAATAGCGAGTGCTGAAATATATGGTGGCTTATGAATAATTGTGTGCTATTTTCCAATGGGGATCCTAATTCATTCAGTGCACATGACAAACAGGTAAGGGGGTGTATACAATAATTTTAGGCCTATGTCTATAGTGAACAATATTGCACCACAAAAAGATGCCCAGCTGGCTCCGAAACTGAAAACAATCACAATAAGAAAAGTGAAGTGACCTAATTAGTCCCAGTGCAAATACCACTTTCACATCACTATACGGCTTCCTATACATGAGCTAGTATACCTGTGTGGCATAGCAGTGTGGCATACACATATCCTCTCTTTTGGGACTAACTTGAATAACCTTATATGAAGTGTGTGTGGATGTGCCCTACATTTCTCAATTATCCCAAGTTCTTAATTATATTCAAGTGCCTTGCTATCGGAACTCAACATTTTGAAAGAAGAGTTTATCAGTAGGTAATTAATATATCTTTATCTGTAGGCAATTAATATACTCTTAAGACATTCAAGAAGAATAACAATTTTCAGCAACCAAGAGTGTTTTAAAATAATTTGCTCTTTCAGAAGATGGGTGTGACTCACTTTCTTAAAATAAGACCTCTGAGAAGCTGTCAAGACCATAGCTGAATATTTGCTGATGAGAATCACTGCAATCCTGGAAGGGAATTCAACAGAATTTTGCTCCTCTTGTGGAGAAAGGGAAGGGGGAGCAGGCCTTCTCTGCTCCCTGTCTCTCTCACTCTTTTTTTTGTTTTCTTCTTATTTTTTCCCTTTAGTGTTTCATTAATTGGGACAATTCCTTGTGAGGCTTATACTTTAAAAATTAGAGTAGAAAGAAAAAAATTTTAGAGGAAAACATTCTGTTTACTCTTTATTTATCTCCAAGTTTACTTTGTTTCTAGCAAATTATGAGGAAGTAGCAAGGAAATAAATAACCTACACCCTGACTAGCCTCTCTCAGTTTGTTCTTTTTTTTTTGGTGCAATCTTGATTCTAATTTCAGTTATATGAAGAGCCAACTGCAACATGAAACAAAAATTTAACTGGGCTAAAACTAGTCTAGATGGCTTCAACCCCCCATCATTTAATACGTTACCTTTTTTTGCAGGCTACTTTAATTAGTACCTTCACAGAAAGCAGAGAGGAGTTAAGTGAACCATTCTGATTTAATATAACTGAAGAGGTAATATTTTATACTGTGTTGGCTTTTAGTGTTTGCATTAAGTACTGAGAGAGTGCCAAGTGCTTTACAAATATATATGAATGCAGGGATCTTACCCCTAGAGCTTACAATATGAAAAGGCAGAGGAAGAATAATGGAAAAAATATCTCAGAAAAAGAAAACTTCCTTTGTCTAAAGGTAGTTTATTAGAATCCTTACATTCTAACAATTAGTATCATAATTTTCTGTATTACTCAGAACAATAGAACACGAGGGAACATCCCAGATGACTCTGTGTCTTTTTCTTTTCTGCTAACTTCTCAGTTGCTCTCAGGAACAGATTGTTTTCAGGCACTTTCCCAGTGATAAACAGCCTCTTCCATTCATCAATAGAGTTCATTCGAAGTCAGGCTGAAGCTAGATATTATCTTACTGAGTAAAGTCAGGACCAACTAATTTCAGATCCTGGAATGAGGTATAATGTAAAACTGTAGGACTTTATTTTTTCTTTAGTCTTTTCTACGTTACATTTATCATCCACAATTGCTGCTATTTTTTCTTTTCCTATTTGAATTAAATTAGAACCCAATTAAAGCTTGTGAGTTAAAACATTTACTTATTTTACTTAAATATATGAAGTTGCCCTAACAAAATAACAAGCACAATGGCAAATCACAAATAGTGAACTGTTAATCTGTGTTTTCTAGGTACAGGTGTTAATTTAGATGAATATCCTTGTGCTTTTTTGTTTAGAAAAGCATGTGGAGAGGTCAGAGGTAAAGGATATCGATTCCTTTGAAATCACAGTCCTCCTTTTAATGAGAAATGTAGGTTCGTATTCAGCTGCTTTTGCCACAGCAGCCATAGAAGGATCCAGCAGTTTGTCTCTCACTTAGGTAGAAAGTCTTGCAGATCCCAGCCTGGCCCTTCATCTGGCCTCTGCTAACCTCTGATACTGGATTCAGGGGCATGGTAAGCCCTGAAATCTGTAAAGTAAAGAAATTTTTGCTCTGCTGCAAAATCAAGTTATCCAGGTAGAACTAGAAGACTTTTTCTTTTGATCTGAGATTTCCAATATTATATAAAGTTTGTTGTTTTCCTTACCAGTCTTTTTTCCTTTCTATTTTTCTTGAAAGACAACTGAATTTAGGCAGAATACCATCCTTTAAAGCAAAACAAACAAAAAAACCCCCAAATTATCCCCTACTAGTTTTTTTTTACTGTAAAATCTTGAAAGGCTTCATATTTTAAAAAAATATTCAAGTGTCTGACAGAACAAGACAATGAAACGAGAATTCTCCATAGTGTAAGTGACACAAAGCTCACTTTCCTTATAAAAAAATACAGAAAGACTCAGTCCTGTTTCTATATGGTCAATAATTGTTTTTAACCTGTTTTTTCGTCAAATGACCACAAACCTTGTCATATTACCTGAAGAAATACTGGAAGCTTTAAAAGGCTTGAGGTGGTTTGGTTAAGAGGTTACTTTTTTGTCTATAATCTTTTGCTCTTGTCTTATTCATTGCTTGACCTCTGCAGTCAAACTGCCTTCTAACCTCCTGCAGATAAAGAAAAATAGAAGAGCACCGACCAGGCCATGTATATATTTTTATCTCTATAATATGCAGCACCCTACTGTATTGTTAGGGCTTATTACATGAAAGCAAACACCAATCATGTAATTTCCTAAGTACAGAAAGTTGCAGAGCAAAAATGCTGATTCCCCTCTCCAGAATCTTTCTAACCTTTTGTCATTAGGGGAATGCCTCAGTTCTGTGAGATATAAGCTCATGTCTTGTAAGAAAAGAAAACATAAACATTATGACTATTAGTAGGTTAAATGAAAAAAAAAAAGGCATATTTTTTACAGAAACCAAAATACATACAAGAAACTGAAGTAAATTTGCCAACATTCAGTTCATTCTGCCCACCTTCGTTTATCATTATTTACAGAAGGAAAGAGAGAATCCATTTCTCTGTTAACTTTTTACTGTTGCACTAAGTACACTTTAACATTTAACTTCTGCTTCTGGAGTCTGTGCAATCCACACTTTCAAGCTTTTCATTACATATTAAATTTTAAATGTTTTCATGTGAGTCCAATTTGAAAATTCACAAAATATTTCCAAAAATCAGGAAAAAAAAAAAGAAAAAGTATGTTTTGCCTGGTCAAGTAGCAGACTGCAACATAGCAGGGCAAGGGAAGTTTACATTCTTCCTGAGAAACACCTAGTTCTTCTTCAGCAGTGCTTTAGCTTTCTGATGAGGAAGGACAAAAACATTTAGAAATAATTTACTAGAAATTCATACAGTTTTGAATATGTGGAAGATGCTGACTACTTTATAATTTGGTTAGAAATATGAAAGTATGAGTGCTTCTACAAAAGCACATATGAAAATTCATACAAAAGAGTAACTATAATTGAATATAAAAATCTAACTTTTTAGGACTAACTGTTGTCTAGTGATATGTTGTCTGTGGGCTGGCTTCAAGAATGGACTTAAGTTTTTTATTTCGTTAAAAATTGAGAACTATTCTCCAGCAAGAGAACGCTATCTGTGGGGCTCTTGGCAATGCAGTGAGATGATTTCAACTCAATCTGCTGGAAGTCTCATGGGATAGACACAGGACCAGGATTTATAAGAACAGAAAATGAAAACTGAACTCAGGACTTGATACTATAGTTTTGCAGCTAGGGCACCCATTTCTGCAGTTCTGGCCTTGGACACAGTTTTTACCTACATATATGATGTAAAATTCAGAGATAGTCCTTTAAATGTAGGTCAGAATTCATGACAACCACAGTTAGGGAGCAGTGAAATGACATCTTTCTGTCCTGCTGCTGGTCTTCTCCCCTTGCCCCTTCCACATCACATCCACCTTGCCCTGATGTGGTGATGAGGTGTTCCTCCAGAATCAGGCAACATTTAGATTTATTGTTCCTGTTATGGACAAAGATGTCAAAATTCTTCCCAAGTGTTGATTAAGATGCCTAGGTGTTTGTTTAGATCTAAATTTAATAGTTAATTTATTTATTTATAGATGTTAATATCCCTTGCCATTCATTTCATCTTAACTTCAGCAAATTAAGCTGGTAGCTAAAGTAAAACAAAAACTTCTATTAGTAGTTAGATTAATAATACCTTAACTTCAGCAGAGGACTCTTTTGCTCTAAACAGGGTTTGTGGAAGAAGTAATTACATGTAGAGAATTTAACTAATGTTTTTTTATATGAGAATACCTAAAATGCTGATATTTACAATCTGTTCAAGGCTACTTTCCATTTTTCCTCCCTAGTGTGATGCTATGACTCTGACTTCTAAGTATGTTCTTCAATTATATGAATCTCAGCTACTGGTGTCCTGGGAGTTAATATTCAGCTTGCAGACTTCCTGACCTTAGCTCATTTTAGAAAACTAAATTTTAGTATATTCTAGAAGAAAACCAACAAATTCAGTTTCCAGAGTATTTACAACCAAATTATGTTATGTGTACTGTATTAGGATAAAGCTAATCTAAGGGTCACTTTAATCTTTTTTTCCAAGTATAGAACACTTAATAAAGAAATAGGCATTATAATAGCTGTTTTGAAGCACTCAGCCGTTCATCTGATTCTTGATGTGGATTGAAAGCTGACTGAATGGCCAGGCCCAGGGAGTGATCAGCAGCAGAAATTCTAGTTGGAGGCCAGCACCTATCAGTGTACCCCAGGCTCCAAGAGCACATCCAGTTCTATTTAACACCTTCTTTAATGGTCTGAATGATGGGGCAGAATCTACCTGCACTAAGTTTGCAGGTCACACCAAACTGGGAGGAGTGGATTATCTGCAAAATGGCTGTGTTGTCTTCCAGAGAAACCTTGACAGGCTAGAAAAATTGCCTGATGGGACCTCATGAAGTTCAACAAGGATAAGTGCAAAGTCCTGCACATAGGGAAGAAGAGACCCAGGAACCAGTACAGACTGGGGTCATCCTGCTAGAAAGTGGCTTTGCAGAAAAACATCTGGGGATCCTGGTAGATACCAAGTTGACCATGAACCAGCAATGTGTCGCTGCTGCAACAAAGGTGAATATTATCCTGGGCTGCATTAGGCAAAATATTTTCAGATCATGTGAGGAGATCCTTTTTCTCAACTCAGCACTGGTTAAGCCACAATAAGGATGCTGGGTCAAGTTCAGGGCTTCCCATTACAATAGAGACAAGAACACACTAAGAAGAGTCCAACAAAGGGCCACTGAAATGATTAAGGGACAGAAGCACCTCACATATGAGGAGAGGCTGAGAGAGCTATGTCGGGTCAGTTTGGAGAAGTGAAAGTTCAGGGGGTTCTCATCCATGTGCACAAATAATTGAAGGCAGGGTGCAGAGAAGATGGAGTTTTCAGTGGTGCCCACTGACGGGACCAGAGGCAATGGGCACAACCTGAAAATAGGAGGTTCCCGCTAAATATTAGGAAACAGTTTTTTATTGTGAGGATGACCCTGCACTGGAGAGGTTCAAGGGATGTCTGAACAAGGCCCTGGGCAACTGGCTCTAGGTGGCCCTGTTGAAACAGAAAATTGGACCAGACAACCTCCAGAAGTGCCTGACAACCTCAGCCATTCTGTGATTCTGTGATTCTGAGATAGTTCCAAGACCATTAACTGAGAACTATATTCCTAGGACTGAGCAGATGAGGAGTGAAATGCTACCAAACCTAACCAGTAGGAAAGACTAAAGAGAGACTGGGGAATTAAATCTGATTTATTTCAGTTAGATATTTCAGTTAGAGGGACCACAACATCTCAGATATACCTTCAGGGACTGAATATCTGGAGTCATCTCCATGTTCTGATGCTCAGATTTATGGCTTACCCCACACTTATCACCAAAACTTTTACTCCATGTAACTCTAAAACAGTCTTTAATATAACTGATTGCACAACTCAAGCCACTTTCCTAGTTAGTTGCAGAGTTCACTCACATGAACACATCTTGTGTCAGTATGAGCTCATTGAAGAAACTTGAATCCATTCTTTCTTTTACTCATTTTCACTGAATTTGGCCATGGCACTTCTTCCACTACTAACATGAGATTCCTCAAAGCAGAGGCTCTGTGCAAGGACCCAGAGTCACATTCTGGAATTGTTCCCGTCTCACCTTCAAGAGCTCAGACGTCTTGCAGTGTTAATTGCCAACTGGTATAGAGCAAAGAATTGCCTGTGCAGAAATAATAGTAATTTTTAAATTGTGAATTTACATAATAAAATTGTCACATAGACACTTAAATTCCTGAGTGAGTCACACATGGCAAAAACATTCTGAAGCAACTTAGATAGTCATAGCAAAGTAAGAAAAGAAGATATATTGGAAATGTAGTACCTCTCGGAGCAAGTGTTGAGTAACAGAGAAAATCAGTAGTTGCTAAACGAAAAAGTTATCACTTCGTTATATAAAAACTGTAAATTTGCTGATATTTTGGATTCCCTTGTGATAGTCATAATTATTTTTCTACTTGAACGTTCATGTGAGCAAATCTTGCTCTCAGGAAAGTTTGTAGAAAGATAAACTGTCGTGAATAAAACTGCAAATCTGCATTCATTTCAGTCTTACCATATGACCATCTTGCAAGTTTCGTAGGAAATATAGCTGGAAACAAAATGAGTGAGGTTTTTGCAAAAGAAGAAAATTAATAAAAAAGCCACACAAACAGGCACTGAATGAAAAGTCACAAAGTAATATGAATGAAGAACAGCATCTTTCAAAATTATATACACACATGGATATTTTTAAGCTACCAATATTTCTGTTATGAGTTGGGGTGCTAAATGTTTTTTCAAATGTCCTTCTAGCTTTCCAAAATAGAGATTTGCTTTGTATTTTTCCCAGAAAAGCAAGATCCAAGTAAATTTTTTCACGATGTATTTCCTGAAAGCATTTGACTTTTTATTGAAAAGAACATTAAAGACACACTTTGGATTAATTTACCAGTTGTACTGTTTTATAGAAAGGCAGAAAACATCTGGCTTCCTAAGGTAAACTTTGATGAAAAATGGCAAAATTATTTTCCTTGGAATCAGTTTTCTTTGAAGTCATAACCACGTATCAAAAGATGATGGGCTGTTTCTTGGGCCCTTATAGTAGTGGTAAGATGGAGAAGAAAGACAAGAAATAGTTCTCAAAACATTCTGACCAGAGACCTTCTCATGGGGTAGTTAGATATAAGGAGTTTATTGTGGATCCTGTGTAAAGAGCTCTGTGTAGCAGGCAGTTATGACTTGTTGGAATAAGAGCTGACTGGAAAATGGACTGTTAACTGGCAATACATCAGGTTGAAGAAATACTGTAATTAAAAAATTATAGAATGACTAAGTGCTAGTCATGGTGACTAAGATTTAATACCCTTTCTTGTGAAATACATGAAATAGAAAAGCAAAAAATTTGTTTAGATCTTTGAGGCCTAAGTATCTTCCTCTGTAAAGTCTTCCTGCATTATTTCCCCTGTTGATTCATCCAAACTCATATTAGTTAACCTCTGTGGAGGATTTTACAACTGCTGTGATAAGAAAAGGCCTCATATGATTGCTTTCACTGTTATTGATAATCCCACATGAAATACTAATAGTTAACAACAATATCTCGTTTTTGTTGTCTATCTTCAGCAGGGTGATGTGAGAAACTAACTCTGTAAAATCCCAAATGTATTTTGGGGTATTTTTATCATTATTTTTAAATATGTCTTCTTTCTTAAAACAAACAAACAAAAAAAAACCAAACCAAAACACAAGGATAGGCATGCAACTATAGACTATTTCTATTTTCATTTGCTCCTTTTCCTCACTTCAGGCAATTATGTTAAAATTAACTGAATTCAAGTAATCTTGCAAATGAATATACTTTTTAAGGTGAATGTTCAGTGTGTGTTTTGGTGCTTACTTCAACCAGTGAGATTATTTTCTTCTTACATTGATCATCTCCCTCTTTCTAATGTAAGTTCTTTCCTAACAGAAACATATTCTTGCCAAACAAATTACTTGATTTTCACCTGTGATTTTCTTATATCACTATTTACTTAGTAGATATTTGCACCCAAAATTATAACTCCTCTTTGGTTAACCAAAGTATATCCTTTCACAATGAAGTTCTGATAGGGATGAAATATAAACAGTTGGATAAAAATGTAGTTTCTTTCCAAATTGTTGTAAAAATTGTAGAGTTTTAATAAGCTGTACTGTTTTCATGGATCTGCTGAATGATTCTGGTTTATTTTATTGTACAGATTTTTTCTTTTTTTTTTTGCTAATGTGGTAGGATAATTTTAATATAAATGATACCAGGTACCATTTAATTTGTTTTTCTTTTTAAGATTTTCCATTTAGAAAAACAATGCTTTACATCAGTTCTGCTGCATTCCTCTTTACTTTGTTCAATGGCTGTATGTTTTCAACTTATTTTGGGAGCTACATTTTCATTCCCAGAAACTGGTCTCAATTTAATTTGACTTAATATTAAGACTATTGAAATATCTTCTCTTGGTTGCAAAGTTGCAGATACCCGAGTATATTTCTTTGGTGGTAAATTTAGCTCTAGAATTTTTAGCTGTATGCTATAGGTTAAAAACATCCTGTGTAACTATCAGAAACTCTGCAGCTATATCCCAAACTATATTCTAGTTTAATAATTGCACTATAATATTTAAAAAACAGAAGTGTTCTCTTGTTATTAGACTGATGGTTTATGTTTCCAGTCAAATAAATCTATAAACAGTAGAATTGGTGGACATGAATTTTCTCATGATCGCTGACAAATGACTGCCCCTTTCAGATGAGAGGTCCTTGGAAATAAATTGCTATTTCTACCACAACTGTTGTGTTACACATTTGTGCTAAAAGAATTTATTGTTGGGATTTGCTTCAAATTTGGCTAAAACCTCAGAACTGCTATTGTACAAAGGACTGGTAAGAGTCACCAGCTCTGTTCCATTTGCTCTTGGAAAAATGAGATGCATAAATACAGGAACACTGATTACAGAACAACTCTGAGGAAGGATTCCCCTGCTGAGTCAACATCAGATGCTAATAGATATCCTAGATTTTCATCCATGTCTGTTTTACTATGTGCCCTATGATGCTCATTATTGATTTTGAAATCTTGAAATTTTGCCTTGAAAATATAAATGCATTTTATATTGTCACATTGATGACATTTCCATATGTATTCCTTTAAAGTCACATCCTTAATATAAACTAGTTGGTATCTCTCACCTTAAAAGCAACTTAAGGGTTTTCTGGTTATTCTGCAAGTAGAGTTGGTTCTCACAAGAAATTAAGAGCAAACTCCCCATTTGCACCACTCCAATGGTCTCATGGAGTCACAGTTTGAGGGCATGAACAGCAGAACTTTATATCATCTCTGTATTGGTCAGGGTTTCTTTAGTGAGAGTGGTTGAAAATGCCACAAGGGTAGTTTTGAATGGGGAGACTGAGTGGAAAATAATGTCAATCACATTTTGCATTTGATTTCTTCATTCTAATACAATATTGGAGGACAGAGAACATATGAAGACATATTTAAAAGGATTTATTCTCCTCCAAGACGGTTAGATGCTAAGGCAGCTATTTAGCAAAACCATTTACCATAGCCTACTACTTACACATAATTTATTAATGTGTAAATCTTAAATTAAAAAGAATTGAAAATAGCTAATGAGTAAGAGTATTCTGGCAAGGAAGACATACAAATTATAAAGCCTAATATGAGCAATGCAGAACTAAGTAAATCATTGTCGGTGTTCATTCAGGACAGTTATGCTTTTTCTCTTATTTCCAGTGGGTGAGGAGTTCATTTCCACTAAAAAAAAAAAAAACCAAAATAAAGCAAGCTTCTCTTTGAGGTTCTACCTTTCCATGTTGTATATATGTCTAAACTACAACAAAAGTATTTAAGTAATAAAACTGAATCTAAATTGTAGTAAACTATTTTTACAGTCCATCACTTTTAATTGCATGTACTTTTGAAGTCTCTGTGACCCATTTTACTTCTTGAGATGCAACTTTTTAGTGCATCTCCTACCTCATCCTTTAATTTTCCTAACACTAATTCCAACCCATAAATGTAGAAGCCAAATGAAGGTTCACCAAACCCCATGTGCACTCAAGCTGCCAAGTTTTGCACAGCTCTACTTAAGACTCACATATGTGATCACTCACTTTGAACAAGTTACAATCACAGCAACCAAGGAATTTGCACCAGTTTAGAACAAAGCCTGTTTCTTTCACTTGAGCCAAAGCTATTGGCAAAGAACACAAAGTACTGGATTGGCAACTCAGCATGGATTTAATCCAGAATTCAATTTGAAGCTCCATTACCTACAAGCCCCAGCCTTCATACCAATTGAGGAAATGCCTCCTGCTTTTGATAACATAAAGGACCAATTCCCAGTGGAAATACATAAAGTTGTGCAGTGGCTCAAGAGCAGCTATGCTAATGGCAGAGTCAGTCTTATAGTCTTTTGTGCATGGAACAAATAGGAGTTGACAACTCCACTGTTCTCCCCCATATTTTTATTGATGTACTAGAGTGATAATTTCCCATGGACAGCCTGGATGACCAAAACTTGTGTTTTTGTTGGGCTTTGAGAGGAAACATGAGTCAGTCACTGAGATGGGAATTATTCAGGTATTATAATTTCACATGCTACTCAACTACTAGCTTAGTTTTGCTTATGTCGCCAAAACTTGGCTTTTGCAGTAGCTGATGATATAAATCTCTTATCCTTGTAAACATCATACTTGGGTTATTGAACTGCTGTGCTTATCCCTGCATTTTAATATTTAAACAAGTCTGAAGAAAACACCTACAATTCTCAACTTGTCTATGTTTTCTCTATTTTGCTTATTGGTATATTTAAGGGTATCATATTTTTCTTCTTTTACTCCATCTTCCCTTCACATATACCACCAGCATAAGAGTAGGTGAAACAGGAACTGGTGTGCTCAAACAGGGGAAGTGAAGTGATAATCTTGACTTGCTTACAAACAGCAAGAAACGTCTAGCAGAAACATAACACAACAAAATATTGGCCAAAATAGTAAGCACTAAAACTGTGCGTAAATGTTCTCCGATTCTTTGTCAAAGGGAACAAATAAGAAGGTTAATTAGTTTAGTTGGATTTACAAAGTGGTATAAAAATTAACAAATCTCAAAATAATGCCACATACCTGGAGGCATGAAACATTTTGAAATTAGTTCATTCTCTAGAGGAAAGTAAAATTTTATATCATTTTACCATCAGTACTTGGCTAAACTATTGCCACCACCTATTATCTCTGGTAAGCCTAGTAGGTAAGAGTCATCCTGGGAAAAGTACTGGCCAGCCAAGCTGCTAAATCAAACTCTTTTTCAGAGTGACTTACCTTGCTGCCTTCTTTATAGTGCTTCCTCACTCCCTAAAGCAAAGGGGTGCAAGCAGTCACGTCCACCCAAAAGCAGATAATTCAGGGGCACTGTGGAAATTGTCTAGCACAATTAAAGTTTTGTAAAGTTTTTGGGAGTAACAATGTATGAACTTAGTTTACGTCTCTGTCAAAAGGTGTATCCATGGAAAGGACAAACACTCTCACTAAAAATCATGTAAAAGAGATAAGAGTAGGACCGCTTGATCTGGTCTTGTATAGAGTACTGACACTGAGTACTGAGTCTTGGTTTCTTTTACTACGTTAGTTTTAATGGGATACTATCCTTTTGAAATTTTGGTCTTCATTCCTATCTTTTGGTTCCTCATACCTGCAGTTTTCTACCTGTTTCACCTGAAATGGTCAACGTGGCCTTCTGTTGTTTCATTTTCTGTGACATAAGTGGACATGCTTTTGCAGCTTTGAGGTAAGTATTGCCTTTAGCTGAGTTGGAAAGAAACACCCTCTTCAAGTCTTTTCACTGACGGCAGTGTTCATTCACACCACAAACGTGAATGAACAGGCAAGATTTTCCTTTCTCTGTATCTGGGTGTTTTCATACGTTCTTAAATTGTAACTCTTCCTTTGTTGCTCAAATATCTTAAAAAAATGAAATTTTACGTGGTTTTTTTTTAATTGAAAGCTACAATGCTTTCTGTCATAAATATATCCTCTTTTTGCTGTTTAATTTTATGGCATAGAGATTGACAACACTTCATGTCTGTGATGAGAAAAGGTAAATTAAAGTCCAAATCCTTAGCCATATCTGAAATGAAAGCCATTGTGACTTTATGTCCAAAATACTTTTGCTGAAGTAATGAAGCACACAGTTCTTTTCTGAGTTTTCTGCATATATTTCTCTCTTTTCTCAACTTTCTCCATCCAGTAAAGTTCAAAATACTTTCAGTAAGATTGAAAAATAACTACAAAAATGATCAGTAGGACAATAAAAATGCCAAACAAAAATAGCCTTTAACTATTAACTTTTGGTGGAGGACAAATATTTAAAAACTAAATATTAAAAAAACCCCAGTGCACAATACTTTTTTTTCTCCTGGAAAGTTAAAGCTCCACCCCAAAAGAAGATCTGTCTAAAACCATAGATCATACCTTGACTATTTTATTAATATTGATACATTGCTATTGAGATATTAAATTAACATATATTATACCAGAAATGCTTATGTTTAACCATAGACATGAAGTAGTTCATCTTAATCCTTCTGCTTGAGCACATATTTTATCACAAGAAGTTGATGTTCTGTAGGAGCATGGAAATCTCAAAGATATTTTGCATTCAATAGGATTGTAGCTGAGTTTACATTTTAAGTGTATGTATAGTACTGAAAGAGAGATTCTGGGCCCACATCTTACACATATGAATAAATAATGTTAAAGCTAATAAGATCTCTGAGAGAAAATTATGATTGTCTTTAATCACTAACCTTAAGCAGCAGCAGACCATATTATCAAACACCTTCATTTCTTATAAAACTATCTATCACACACAATATAGACCTGATGAAAAGGAAGGTGGAAGTAATCAGGACAGAATGCCAATTACCTCATTACTTGTCATAGCACATTGTAACTGGAAATTGCTTCTTTCAGGTTCTGTTTGCTCAGGCAATTACAATAAACTCTCTGCTTGACATGTTGTTTGCACAGATGTAGTGCATTAATAAACATGAGGGCTAATCTGAATTATTGAACCAGCCGCAATAATTCCAACAAAGGATTTATAATAAGTCCAAGAAAGCTGAGGTATCACTGGAATTCCCTGTAAGCAACACTGACATACTTTATCACATGTAAAATCCTCAAATTTAATGTACAGTACTGGAATATGTCCCATAGGTATTTTATATTTTCTAGTACTCTAAGCCCTCAGCAACTTCTATTATGAAGGAGACTCAACATTGCTAAAGGAAATGGCAATATCACAGACTCACTGGAAAATTAGTTTATTTGCCGTATGTTTTAGCCACCTTTCAGACCCTTATTACTGCAAGTTGTCTCCCCACCCCCTAATTTTACTAACGAGAAATATGCTACACAGGAAAGCATGAAAGGGTCTATATTAAATGTCCCATATTGTCAAACAGAAGAGCTCTAATGCTTATGATACGAGAGGAATATTTATTCCTTAAAAGTTTGACTAGAGAAAGTGATCTCCAAATTATGCTCAACAAAGAACAGAAATCAGAGTACAGTAGAGAAAACTACAGTTTAATAGGGAATGGTTGTTCCATTCAGTGAAGCTAATTTTTTAATCTCTTAAAGATTTTTCTTCCAAGTATTGTGAAACACTGAGAGTACACTGGAAAATGTTCTTTTAGAGTCAAACTCTTTTTTGATGTATATGTGCAGAGTTTTTCTACCTGTTTATCCAAGTAGTTGCATTCCCAATGTTTTGTCCTTATCTTTCCCACGTGATTGGAATATCATCTTTGCAATTCTGATCTGAGAAGCAGGGTATGATCCTGGTTGCTGGGCCATATAGTGAAATCCAAACTCGATCCAATTAGCACTTGCCTGTCCAATTTACTTGCATTAAATCTGATTTAGAAACCATTGAGCAAATAAATTTCTCTGCTTCTGCAGCCTGCTGCAGGGTGAGATCCCTGCCCTCATCATGCCACTCACAGAGTACCCAAATGACTGATTCATGCCAGCTTCTTGTCTTTGGCCCTAGAATTCTGAAGTTGCACAAAAGACTGGATGAAGAGAGGGCAGAAGAGACCAAAGCAAGTAGTGCAAATGGCATATGGTCCTGCCCTCAAGAATAAGAAATCTGATACATTAATGTCTTTGTCACAGAAGAGCAGTGGTGGGGTAAGAGGACCTATTCATGATTCTCAAGCTCCTCTGGTTCTGATCTACTTCAGGTGTTAACAGGCTTACATTGAATGCCCCTGAACTCTTAATGTGGGGGACATTTACAAGCCTGAATGTGGAAAGAACACAAGATCAATTTGAGAGAGTCATTATTAATTTCTGTGGGTTGCCCTCTGTGATGTGGATTCCCCTAGAAAGCAGTAAGAACCACCTCGGGTTTTGGTGACAGAGGAAGACGTTCCAAGTGATGGCAGTTCTAACCTAACTATGAGTACAGGAGAAAATCATTCTTTTCAGTCTGTAGGAATTTTCATATCACTTTCAGAAACGAGTGTTAATAAAAAGTAGCCTTGTACTTGATTAAATATGCTTCATTCCCATACGTTATAAAGTATACTTTAATGCAAGGCTGATATATGTATGTAGATTTCTTATTAGTACTCAGATAATTATTTAATGCATATCCTCACTGCCTGTCATGTCATGTACTATTTTCATGTAGAAGTGAAAGTACATCTTCAAGGAACATCCAAATCCCAAAGTCTCCTCTTTAGGCCTCATATTAACATCCACATGGTCCATAAGGAGCCAAAACTGACAAAGTAACTGATAACAGGGTGGTGATACCTGTGAAAGGCATGAGACTTGGGTCACAGTTTGATAATTCCAAGTTTGCATTTTCTGGCTTCAAATAAATAAAAAAAATGCCTACATGATGGAAGGCATTGATCTAACGTATACTCAATTTCCTTATGAAAATTTGCCTCAAATAGACCTTTGGATTATCTTTGAACCCTAAGGTTCATGCTGTTGCAAGCTGACTATGTGCCCACAGTTGATCTGTATCAAATCTGTACTGTCAAGTGATGAATATCTCATGGGGACATCACAATGCAGGAGTGGTGTTTATTGCATTGACTTCACATTTGAGGCTCTGGTGTTAAAATCAAACACCTTGTCTAAGCTATGGGACACAGCAGTAGTTCTGAGCTCTCAAGGTGAGAGCTTGAAGATGTCTCCCTGTCACAGTGGGACGCAGGCACAGGACCTGTCACTCTTCCTCCCATCCCCACTTATCTGTGCCCTAATGCCTGTGACATCCTCAAGCTCGGTGAAACTCAGCTGTGCAGCAGTGAGCTTTATAGAGGTCCCAAATAGGATCACTGAGAGATGAGTGGTTGAAGACACACCACCACAACCAGGATCCACAGATTGATGTGTACAAAGACTGTGAAGAACAGCATTAGAAATGAAGGACAACAAACTTAGCAGAAAACATAACTGTCCAACATTTCTGGTGTAAGGGGTTTCCCAACTCCTAGTAATTCATACCCCGAGCTTCCACTTCCTACAGATACTCAGCTGCACTATTTTTTTCTTGACTGAAATTCAACCAAATTGGCAAGGAAAAAATAATTGTGTTTTTGTATCTATAAAATCAGTATTTATGTGCATTAAAGCACTTTTATTCTCATCAGTCTGAATATATTATAGATTTTTAGATGTCACTCCATGTTTTTCACATTAAAAATCTGGCATCAAATTCTATTTTAATAAAGGCAAATAATAGTTAACCAAACAAGGTTCTGGCTTCAACAGGGAGAAGAACAGCAACCAAACCAGCTGGTAATTCTCAGGCTGAAATGCTCATTGCTGTAAAAACAAGTATATCCAAAACACCATTCAGCCTTTAGAAGTGGTATAAAAAAAGTCAAGTTTCTGTGGTTCATTCATACATATGACAGTTCTTCCAGGCTCCACAAGGAAAACAGTCCCATTTCATTTCATTTCTAACAAATTTCCTTTTGATTTCATCATCTGATGATTGAGACAGTGTATCAAGATTCAGGAGACAGTTGGATAATTCTGGCCTCTGCCAGAAATTTTTTCCACCATCTTAAAAGACATTTGCAGAGAGATCAACAAACCATTTTAAGCGCTTTCTGTACACTAAATACTATAAATTGTTCTGTGAGATTACTTTCCTCTCCCTTCCATAGTGATTGAGAGATCAGAATACTCCTCAGTTCATCTTTCTAGTCCCTTGGATGCGTTCTTGTTCAAAGTGAATTATCCTAACCATCAGGATACTGATTAGCCTGCAGGCGTTATATGGGGAGAGGAAGATGGGTGGGGACCATCTGGAGTTGTGCAAGCGGAGTTAGGGAGAAAGGGGAGCAGAACTAAGTACATTGATGGTATCTGGCAAAGAAGCACTTTTCTGTTCTTCTTTTGCAGTTCTGGAAAGGAGTCCTTAGACCTCCTTCTGGAGGTGAATGAAGCAATCATACCCTGTCATGTGTTCAAAGCATGCCATTTTCCTCTGGACAACTCTGAGTGACTCCCTAGGCAGAGTCCTGATTTCAGTTGTTCCTTCTGCCAGACTCCTCTCTTTGCACAGAGAACCAAAATGTAGAGTAAGGGCAATCTAAAGGACAGGCAAATTGACGAGCCTGAAACACTCAGACTTACACTGCATATTGTCAAATGCAAACTTTAACCTAAGGGGACTAATCATCCCACGATGACTCCACAGAGGGAGAGAAAGAGAGAAACTCCAGGAGTTGATTCAAAGCCCATCTTCAAGCACCATAAATCATGCTCTGGAAATGTCTGACTACAGCTACCTTTTGTGAATAGTCCTAATGTACCTTTCTAAGTTTACTCCTTAATCCTTTTCATTTGTCTCTGTAAAACAGATCTAATTGCATTTCTTTCTCTCAGATGAATATTGCAATGATGCCCTTATCCATGCCCAGAAGTCAAGTTTTCAAAGTAAGTATCCATATCAGTAGATAAATATAATATATGGATTTATCCAAACACCATTTTTATTTTTGCAGATGTATAAATTCATAGCACTGTTAAGAAGAAGTACTATCACTGAAAGAAACCCCAAAAAAATCCCCATGGCCACACAGTATGTGAAATCTCTACATCCTCAGTAAATCAGATACACAGTGACTCCTTGGAGGGCACCTTTCTATCTTTTTAATAAAGATTTTTTCCTTGAATAACTGCTATGAGATTCTTACCACACAGGATGCTTTCTTTCTCAACAAAACAACTAAAAATTCTCTGATTAAAACAAAGGATAAGATCACTATCCACCTAAAAATGTTTTGATAGCTATCCACTAATATGAAGAAGGGACTAAGAAATCAGGCTAAAACATGTCACTTTGTTTAAGATATACATGAGCTTTGTCCTCTGTACACAGAAACAATGACAAATATCTGATTGCCTCTAGTCTTTCAGGATTGTGAACACTTTGCACACATTTTTTTCAAGCCCCCTTAGTACCAATAGCACTAATATTATCTCTAATATCTTTATCAATGATCTGTACAAGGGCGTTAAGTGCACCCTCAGTAAATTTGCAGATAATATCAAGCTGGGTGGGAGTCCTGATCTGCTGGAGGGCAGGAACGCTGTGCCAGAGATCTGGACAGGCTGGATCAAAGTGACAAGGTCTGAGGTTCAATTGTATGAGGTTCAACAAGACAAAGTGGTTCTGCACTTGGGTCACAACAACCCCAGGCAGTGCTACAGGCTGGGGAAGAGTGGCTGGAAAACTGCCCAGTGGAAAAGGACCTGGGGGTGCTGGTTGACAGCAGCTGAACATGAGCCAGTGTGTGCCCAGGTGGCCAGGAAGGCCAGTGGCATCCTGGCCTGTATCAGCCATAGTGTGGCCAGCAGGAGCAGGGCAGTGGCTGTGCCCCTGTACTCGGCACTGGTGAGGCCACACCTCAAGTGCTGTGTCCAGTTTTGGGTCTCCCATTACAAGAAGGACAAAGGGCAACTGAGCTGGTGAAGGCTCTAGAGAGTGAGTCATGTGAGGAGTGGCTGAGGGAGATAGGATTGTTCAGTCTGGAGCTGAGGAAACCCTGAGGAGACTCCATCACTCTCTACAAGCACATGAACGGAGGTGATAGCCAGATGGGGGTTGGTCTCTGCTCCCTGGTAACTGGGGATAGAACATGAGGAATTGACCTCAAGCTGCACAAGGAAAGGTTTGGATTTAATAATAGGAAAAATTTCCTCATGTAAAGGATTGTCAAGCACAGCAACAGCCTGCCCAAGGAAGTGACTGAGTCACCATCCCTGAAAGTATTTAAGACAGGTGATGTGGTACTTAGGGACATGGTTTAGTGGCGAACTTGGCAATGCCAGATTAACAGCTGTACTCAGTGATTTCAGAGGTCTTTTCCAACTTAAAATATTCTATAGTATGAGTCTATGTTAGGAGATGAAGGCTTTTCCATTGAGACGGTAGTCTGTGCCCTAGGGAGTTTTTAAACATCAGAATAAAATTGAGAACTGTTTTCTCCTGCTTTAAAAAGAAGAACTGCAATCCTTGTTGAAAGCATAGAACAGGGTATAGATATTACTGACAGAGCTGAACCACTAGCTAAGAAATCAAAAAGTGCGGCATCTCTAGTGATGTTCCCTGATTATTATTCCATTTTGAAAAACAGCCAGAGAAGCAGGTAATCCAAGAATTAGAATTTTCTTTATATTCTTTGAAGTGAGTTGCCACTGTTTCTCAGCAGTTCCTGTATGTTAAACAGGCTTGCATTATCTTACACTGAAGAAGAGAAGGACAGGTTTTACAGCAAGATGCTGCACATATATGCCTGATATTCTAGGCAATTTTTAACCTTTTTGACAGACAGAAAACAGCTCAATTAAGTTGCAGAGGAAAAGAATCTTTCTTTTTTTCCTTATTTTATAGCTCTTAAAATGTTTAGATCTAGTCTAATTCCCTATCCTTTCTGGCTTTCTTCCCAACCACTACCTGCACTTATTGTAATTTCATAGATTAAAAAAAACAAGTAAGAGAAAAATAATTGATACGTCTTGAAATCTAAGCACTGTTACTTTGATCAGTTAAGAGTACAGTCTATAATCTATAATCTTTGATGTGATTTTGGGTGTATTTTTTGGTCACTGTTTTGAGATTTACTTAACCATATAAGGCAAACATGACAACAAAAAGTAGAATGGAGATCATTGAGGCATAGATGAGCTGATAATTTACTATCTTCAGATTAGACTGAAGATTAGGTAATAAAAGTTCTTTTTACCATCCTATTACCTTTTTCTTTTTGTACCATTCTGCTATAGGATAATCTTTATCATTTCACAAATTTTATTTATTCATATGGATGGCTGACCTTCTTAAATGGTAATCGAAGCAAATCACTTTCAGAACTCTTACTGTACTGCTCAGCTGCAACAGCCAAAAATTGGCAGTTTTTCACAAAGCTAAGCAAGGGTAGAGCTGATTTTCTGTTCTGATTTCTTTCATTTGCTCAAAACTTATTTCAGTTTTATTCTGATCTTGTAATTTTCTTTCAGAAGTCTTTGGATGATTAGCATCTTTTTCTGCAGAACTGAGATGCTGAACACATTCAAATCCCCCACTGAACAGCAGCACATGCTGGGAAAGATTAAATAATACAGCTAATTGCACAGCTAGGATACATAACTCTTAAGTGACTATCACAGTCTTTGGTCAGTTAACAGTTAAAGTATATAATCTGAACCCTTTTCTGTCCCTCTGGGCAATGTTTTCAGAAGTCAATCAATTTCCAAACCTGGGGAAGTTTGTATCCCTCTAGAGTTTCTTCAGAGTCTGAAGGCATTCACATAATATAAGCAAATATGTGCAAAAATGACTATTACGCTTCCACTTATTACTGTTAGTAATATTAATCATGACTTTACAGCCTCTACATTCCATGTTCCATAAAATGAAATGTCGGTGGTATTATAAAAGGCCTAAGCCTATTTAAAAACATTAATACCATCAATAAATATCACTATTTGCTCATAAGGCTAGACACTGTAAGTGCTAAGTTCACCTCGTCACTTGATTATGATAAGCTTCTTCAGTTTCAGTTCGCAATTGAGGAACGAGAAGAACCTGCTTCTCAGTTTGTTTTCTCAGCTTAATCTTCAGTTAAATACTCCTTTCAATATTAAACCTGATTAGCTTTATTGATGTTTAGAATATTTGGGCCCAAGTGATCCATTTGTCTGAAAGAAAGAAAGAAAGGTGTTTCTTTCCAACAAGAATCCAACAGTAGGCAAATGAAAATGTTTTAAGACTTTATAAAAACCCTGTATCAGATCCCATGATGCTAATTATAAGTATATAAAATATACGGATTAATATATTATTATTTATATAATAAAAAGTGGTTTGCATAACCCTACTAAACCAAGCAAGTTGGTTGCTGAAAGCCAAAAGTGCAGTTTGTTACTTTTTATTTCCAAATCAAATGTTTCAAATCTTTTAGTGTCTTGAGACAATGTAGTGTGTGTACTTCTTGTAAGACTTTTGTTACCAAAAATTGCAATACCTTGTGGCTGCCTACCATGTACATTTCAGGTTATGAACTTGAATGACCAGCCTGTAAACAATTCCTTTACACACTTGCAAACAAACAATCCAAAAATCAATATACTGATTTACAGATAACTAATGGACTTGTCTGAATGCTCAAGCAATCAAAGCACATTCTTTCATCTCCAGTAAATGCATATTATCAGAAGTGTTATACCAAACCAAATCATGTTTCTAGAAATAATACAGTAAGCAGTGAGCAGCCATGATCAGTTGGAAGTTGTACTCTTTGGTATTCCTCTATCCCATACACCGCATGCTGCTTTCCTTTCTGTAACCAAGAATACTGAATGTTTCATGTAGCTCTTGACAAAAAATAATGATAATATCAACAAGAGTTTCCATAAATAATTTGATGAATTTGGTTCCCTGTGGCATGTTAGTTTGCTATATATGATGCAGTTGGGCATTTGGATTGCTGCCAGAGAATAATGGAAACAGCTGTGAATTCTGGAAGTTTTACATGCATGGATGTCCACTGGCACTGTCAAAAAGAGGCTGTGAACTAACCATGCCCCACTTGACTGAAATGATTAACAGTGTCAACAGTATATACTTAGGAGGAAATCCCCATACCATCATATTCCAGCAGAATTCAACCAACTCACATAATTTTCTTCACCCAAAGTGGTCTTTTCATGCTCAGAAAAAAAAATTAAAAATTAAAATATTTTGAGTAAGTTCCACCCAGTTGAACACCGTCACATCCCAAATCCCCCAAAACAATGCACTAAGATCATGTGAGTAAGTTGTGTTTCTGTAGCTGTACTTGAAATGAAAGGCTTGTCTTACTATTTGCCATTTACAAAGACCAGAGCTGGGATTTTGCGTGTCACTCCTAAAAGACTTTTGACACAGGGAACACATAATTTTGAGCTGTGGATATTGTTCACCTTGACTTTAGCAAGGCTTTTGACACTATCCTCACTGATAAGCTGATGAAATACACACTAGATTATTAGACAGGGAAGTGTATTTAAAACTGGCTGAACTGGAAAGTTCAAAGGGTTCATGTTAGCTTTAAGAAGTCCAGTCAGAGGCCAGTCAATAGGAAGGCACTCAAGAAGTTGATAGTGACACCAATACTGGGTAACATCTTCGTTACTGACCAGGATTAGGACAGAGTGGACCCTCAGCAAAGTTGCACATGATACAAATTTGGGAGGAGTGGTTCGAGTACCATATGCCTGTGTTGCCATTCAGCAGGTTGGAGAAACAGGCTGACAAGAACTTAACAAAGTACAGAAAAGAGCAATTACAAGTCCTGCATCTGACTCTATGCTCAGTACATGCTGAGGGCTGACTGGTTAGAAAGCAGTTTTGCAAAAAAAAAAGACCCAGAGTGTCCTGTTGGAAATTAGGTGGAATATGAGCCCATAGTGTCCCCTTGCAGCAAAGGCCAGCTGCTTCCTGGGCTGCATAAGGAAAAACATTGCCAGCCAGTGAAGTGAAGTGA
Organism: Atrichornis clamosus; assembly: GCA_013400975.1. Lineage (NCBI taxonomy): Eukaryota > Metazoa > Chordata > Aves > Passeriformes > Menuridae > Atrichornis > Atrichornis clamosus. Next base: position 112,656 of record WBMZ01010935.1, on the reverse strand, counting down.
CACTTGCCCTCTGGTCAGGCCTAATGAGACATAGCTTGGTCCATCTCTGCACTCACCAGTACAACAAAGACACAGACTAACGGGAGACAATCCAGAGAAGGACCACAAAGATAATTAAGGGAGTGGAGCATGTGAGGAGAGACTGAGAGAGCTGGGGTTGTCCAGCCTGAAGAAGAAAAGGCTCGGGGTGATCTTATCCATACCTGATGGGGAAGTAAAGACTAAAGTTTATCTCATTTGTGCTCAGTGACAATAAAAGAGATGGCAGGCAAAAACTGAAATTTGAGAAATTCCATAAATAAATGTTTTTAACTATTAGGATAGCTGAACACTGGGACAGGTTGCCCAAAGACTTGTTGAAGTCTGCATCCTTGCTGATAATCAAAACCCAACTGGACACGGCCCTGAACAACCTGTTCTAGCTAATCTTGGTCTGTGCAGGGAAGGTGGATTAGATTATCTCAAGAGTTCCTGTTCAACATCAACCATTTTGTGATCTGTGATTTCATAAATAGGTTAAGATAGAAGAGCATCTTGCCATTTCATAAATTTAAATGAACCTGTACTAAATTGAATCACGTTCTTTCAGATGCAACGCTTGCTTTGCAAACACTATTTGCTCATTATTTACATTTTCCATCTTGCATAACCTTGACCACATACAATTCTCACTGCTTTTCTCACTCCTGAGTTCTGCAGATCTTGGAAATAGTAATTGGGAATGTTCATTCTCCAAGAGATGAGTACATCCTCTGGCAAATCAGACTGGAGTCTCATAATCATAACCTTCAGACCTTCTGGCAGTATCTTTTTTTTATCACTCATTTTCCTTTTATACTATCTATAGTTGTAATTGCCTCATGGTCTCTTCATCTTTCTGCAAATAAATTTGAGCAATAATTAATTGGAACTCTTTATTACATTTAGCTCTTACATTGTACAGATTTATTTTTCTTGTTTTTAAACCAAATAGACTGCTGGAAAATTATGGTCATTGTGTTATTTGTATTTTTAATTCCTATTGCTTTGCCCAGAATTTTATGCTAGCTTTTGTTTAATGACTAGGGCAGTTCCATTCCTGTGAACTTGAAAAAGATACTTTGATTTAAACTCTTTCAGAAAGTAGTATCCACTCAGGCAAGAATGTTATAAAAACAGTTTTAGGAACAGTGAACTATTTTTGGTTCCTTTGGATATTTTGATCAGAATATTGCGGTGCCCCTCCACTCCCAAAATAGAAAAATCACAAAAACCCACCAATGCCAGCATCTACAAACAAACACTAAAAATTTGAAAAGGTATTTGATTGAAAGATTTACTGGATACATATAATAATTTCATTATTGTAATGTTAGTAAAGTCACTTAAGTAAATACTTTCAAGAGTGTTTTAAATTTCAGAGGCTACAGGAAGTCCTTTCTCTGCCTTATCTTCTAGCTATTGCATGAACATCTTGCCCAAACCCAAGACATGATTTCATGACTGTTAGACAACAGTAGAAAGATTTTGGCTTTCTTCAGAGGGCTTTGTTTCAGTCTTTGGGTTTGGCATCAGAGATATCAATAACCAATTTTCCATTAGCCTCGTGGTCATTGACTCAAAATAATTTATGGTGTTCAAGGGTGGATGGAGCTTGTCCGGGTAATGTCTTGATGCAAATATTTGTCTTTATATTCCGCCTTTAAGGAAAGGTTATTCTTGATACTCTCTACAAACCAACAAATGCTCCAGCTTACAGAAAACAGACTGTCTTCAGTAAGAGACTGCATCTCCATAAGCAGAAAATCTACTACCTGCAGTTAATGCATTGTTCAAGTGTAAAATCTGCTCTCATTAGTAATGGTGGTAAAAGACTGTACCAAGATCAGGACAAATTAGGACAAAAATATAGCAACTAGAAATTTCATTTTTTACTTTTTATGACCATAAGAGAACAAATCAAAGAGAACCATCATTCTACCATTATCTACTGGATGTAAGTAAATATTTTCTGAATTTCTGAAGTACTTTTATGAATTACTAAGTTTCTTAATGAGAGAGAAAAGGAGAAATGCCTATAAGTGTACTTGTGACAGAAGAATTGTGAGCAAAAGCAGAACTCTGCTCATAAGTACACAAAAAGAAAAAGAGATAGACAATTCCATTTCTTTCTAAAGACTCTCACAACACATTTTTATGTAACAAACACTGTTTTCTCTTCTTCTGGGTCTCAGAAGTGTTGGTTGCAGCTTCAGTGTCCTCTGTAACTAATGTTTGTGATTCAGTTCTCTATCTATGAAACAGGGATACCACAGGTCACCCGGGGATAGCATAAGCTACCTTGCTTGTAAGCATTCTGAGGTCAGCGTGGAGAAGTGCTACAGAAGAGCAATGCGCTGCTCATTAAAAAAGTCTTTCTCACCTGATTCTTTTAAAGGGGTTCCACTTTTCCTTGCCCCAGTTTTTTTTGCAGCATGAGCACGTATGTAATTATTAAATATACATAAATGGAGTGAATTTCAAGTGCCAGGAGTGGGCACACACTTTCCTTATTCAGAATTTCATAAGGGGTGTTAATATGCAGAGTTGGTGTGTGCACTTGGCAGCTGCACTGACATGATAGAGTGTCAGCTCCTTTGTTAATGATCCGCATAGGAAAGTACCCCACATAGGCCTTGACAATTGACATACCATTACAGTCTATTGCGCCAATAATCCATGCATTCAAGTGCTCCCCACTCTTCCAGGCAAGTCTGACACAATAGTCTATAATAGCTCAGTGCAGCATGTGAACAGGAGGCCTTGATATTAGACTATGATGACTCTGAAAGAGACGATATGGTCTAGTATGTAAATGATCGATGTATTATAAGTATACTGATCCTCAAGGATCTTTGGATCTGATATGGTTTCAAGAAGTCTTCTTTTCCAAAAGAAAAAAAAGAATTACATAGAAAATTTGGATTTTAAAACAAAAGCTTTTCTTCTTGAAAAATTATAGCAGAAATGTAAGTTGACATCCCTAACATCTGTGCAGGGAACTGGAGCTGGAAAATGGTATGAAGACCTGTTCCATCTTGATGACATTAAAATAGCACCTTCTTCCTCAGTGACAGCTCTCTGTGGATTGAATCACACATGCTGGCTGCTGTGCAAAAATAACCTGTGACTCTTTTAGCGCTCCACAGCCAGTGAGCCAAATCTGTCTCTACACCACCATCACTGCTGTGACCACAGCAGAGGAGGCACAACGGAATTAGTTATTATTGCTACCAAGAGCAGTTTAGCAACTCCACACAGCATGGAGCTTTGCCTCCCAGAGAGATGGGTGAATATTCACTCAGGAAGTACTTGCTGAGCTCCCTGTTGTTCCAGCTAGAAGGTTTGTGGCATCTGAATTTGTTAATTTTTAAGCATTTCCTATGTTGACAGCATATTGCAATGCTTGCAATACACTAAGCATCAGTGATATGACAAGGTTTTTATACCTGTGCCAACTCTAAATCAATAGGTTACTAAATTTTGGATGTGACTTTCCTAGAAACAAAAATAAACACTCAAAGGACTGAAAAGAGAGCTGATATGCTGGTATACTGTCTTTGTTAGGACATCTGCAGAGAAATACACAAAATGGTAATATCTGGTAGCATCTGTAGGTCAAACTAAAAGTTCTCCATTTGTTTTCTATCATATTATAACAAGATGCCAATTTACAGTTTTTACTGGATTTTCTACATAACTCTCAGGCTGGTTTAACTATAGCATTATTTAGGCAGTTATTAGAGGCACACGGTACTTTAAAAGTTTTCATGGGCATCAGTCCTTGATGTTGTTGAGTGTTTATCTATGTGTATGTTCATGTGTGTGTGTTTTGCAGTGATGTGATCCTTTAACACAAAAAACCAGTATCCAAACACGGATCATTGAACAACTATTCAGAATTCATACCAGGTAAGAGCAAGCCTTTAGACCTTTGCGCACTATGCATCCTTTAGTGCATTACCTTTCTGTCATTCAATCCAACAGGACTGCAGTCATTACTCGCAGTCATTATTTGCTTACCTACTGGTTTCATAAAATTGCAGCTTCCTGACAGGTTGTTTTTTGGGTTTTTTTTTCAGAAAAAATATGTTGGATAGTCATTCAGGCATGCACTCTATGTTCTGAATATCTAGTAAGAGTAGAAGAGCCTATTTTAAAAGGCATTTTGCTCTTTCTCTTGCCCCGTTTTATTTGAGATGGGCTCTTTGCCTACATGTTCTCCGAAGGAGGACATTCCTATATCCCAGACTACACACGAAGGAGGTCAGGAGGTTTCTCTCTCCATTAAACCTTCAAACATTTCCTTTCCTACTTCCCAGTGACTAAAAGAAAGGTCCTTTATTTGTCAGCTACTGTCAGCAGCTTTCCTGGAATGGAAAGAAATGGTGCTACAGGACCTACACCTTACCTTGGATGTTCAGCACATATGTCTCTCTGTTCTTAAAAAGAAAGCTGAGAAAAACTGGTTTTGGTGTCAGTTAAACATATGCAAAGTGGATGTTCTATGGTACCACTCTGACTTGTACAAGAAAATGGCAATACCTATTATCTACTCAAAGTGACTACCTTATTATTGTAACATTCATATGATCATTGTTCAGCAGTCTTTGGAAACAAAGGCTATTTTTAGTTAGTGACTTTTGACATTACTTTAATATACATCAGGGACAGTCAGTATGTTCTTCTGGCACTTGTTGTAACAAAACTGTAGTCTTAATCATGCTGAGTAGGATTTGACTCGCCTGACTACAAGCCCCTGAAAGTTGGGTATCTACTCAAAGCTAATCTTCTACTTTCTTTTTACAGTCAGCAGAGAAGTAGGCACTTCCAAAGGACATTTGATACTATTCTAAAATAGATATGTAAGACAGAATTAATTGGAAATGCTGATCTTTTGCATGGTTATATTTAGGGAACAGGAATTCTGTGCATTTTCTCATGATCCATACATACCATGCTAGAACCTCAAGGTCCCAGCTGGGACTGAGTTGTACTGAATGCTGCACAGACTTAAATAGATGTATGAGTCATGCCATTACGGTTATCAATAGACTTGGGGGGTTCACACTCTCTAATTTTAGGCACATAGCTTGAGCACTTAAGTGCTTAAGGTCAGTGCCTAAGCAGAAGATCTGACTCATTGTAGGCACTTGTACCCCTCTGTTAAAGGTGGAGGGAGTCTCTTACTGTCTTGAAAGCTCTACATATCTGTGATTAAGCAGTGTGAATTCTTTTTTTTTCCCCTTTCATTAGCTACTCTGTAGGAGAGATCTTGGAGTTTGTTTGCTGTATCAGGCTACCAAGTATCCCAGGTTCACATCCCAATATTATCCCAAGGATGATCAGTAGCACCACAGTCACTCTTCGAAGGAGAAAGGAGAGCTCATTTAGAGTGCAGAAAGTTGATATATAAAAGATGACAAAATTGGTGAGAAATAAATAGTCTCGGTTTGCTTTGATTTTTCCCTCTTTACATATATTATTTCATGCAAATAATGACATTAATGCTATGCTTAAGGTTGAGCTTATAATTACAGAAAGCCAAAAATTTCAGGTTTAATCTTCCTCTCATAATACAATGGAATATTGAACCCAAAATGACAAAACCCCTTATGATTGTTGATTCTCAAATAAGGCATTATTAGCTGATTTTTTTTCTATGAGAGCCACTAAGTTGTGTATTCAAGGCTAGTAGGCCAGCTTGTTATCTGTACAAAATTGTTCAGAGGGCTTCTAAGGTCAGCCTATTCGTAAGAGACCCTGCAGTGGGACCAGAATCCAACGAGTAGAATATAAACAGAGACAGATCTGGGAAGGGAGTGTGTGGGGTAGAGAAATAAGGAGAAGAAATGGCCATTGTGAAAGTTCAGTCAAATGGAAAGGAACTGAAGATTTTTGGTGCATCCTTTTTGTTGTTTTTGCTAATTTATCCTTCAATGAGAGTGTAAACATTAGTGACATGATATTATTCTGAGAAGCGTATTGAATTAAGCATAACTATGAACTGACATTTTTGGAATGCACAACTTCTTGGCATGGACCTTGGGAAATTGAAATAAAATACAACACATATTGATGCTAAGATGAGTTTTACTCAGCTTGGAGGACAACACATGTTATTTTTTTTTCTATTGAATTGTGTGGTGGCAGAGTGGTAAGAATGAAGGAAGAATCAAAATGTAATTTCATTCAATAGCATGGAGTTCTTGTACTTGAATGCATAATAGCAAAAGGTAACCATCATAGATAAATATATAGTAGCCTGTTCAGCTGAGAGACATGGTATTTTTTTAGTGTTTTATATTAATATTTAACAAAGCTTCTACAAGCTATAGACTACACTGTTTTATTTAAAGCTTTACATTCTCATGATAGGTTCAAAGCACAGAAAGAGTCAAAATAAAGTTCAAGGAAATTACGTGATGGTACTATGACTTCTCACTACATTAAGTATGATTATTTCTAAACCAGTAAGCCCTAGAAAATGGTGGAAGTCATAATAATTTCCAAGTAGGCCATAGCTCTGTTACAAGTACTCAAGATGATGTTAAAATGAGGTCCTCTTGATAAAAAACTAAAAATGATCCGGTGGCTGATAAGCAAGTATAATTCATTGTCGTGAGCTACAGCTGAAGACGACTATTATAGATGGAGCAGTAATCCAAATAACAATCCTCCTCAAAAAGAAGTGTTGCCCTCACAAATTACGGTCCAGATTCTAGAGGAATAAATTAAAGAAAAATAAGACAGCTTTCCCTGTTTTCTCTCCTTGGTCTTACCAGAGTAAACCTGAAAACATGGATGATAAAAGTGACTTTAATTCAATGGGTATCTGTAACAATGAGCTATCATACTTAGATGAGCACTAAAGAAGAGCAGTTAGAACAAAGAATTGAAACTTGTACTGGTTCATATGTATCTGCATATGAGGATTTTGCTGTGTGCTGATCTCTACAGATAATCTAAGAACCTGTTATTTTTCTGAAGTTGTTGCCATATGTTCAGTGGTATGGTATAAAGCAAGCTGAAATTTATTAAAATTAATCTGGAATAGCGGATGACTGTATGGAACATGCAGACTGATTTTCATCATCTTGCTAGTTTCTGAAATGCAGTCAGTCTAAAAGGCTCCTAGGTAGTCATACGAAAGGGTAAGGCGTAACAGGATTTCAGTGTTCAGTAAGAATTATTCCTATAGCATACATGGGAATTACAGCTGAGATTTGCTTTGAAGCCATAGTCTGAAATGCTGGTATTTGTACTTAAAAAGTAGTTATTTGCTTATATAATATTGTGGACTTTGACAGAGTCTGTGCCAGGAGACAGTTACCTGTACAAGATGTATTTAAAATCTCTAACATATAGGTAATGTCAGGTAAATACGGATGAAAAGAGCAGCCCTTCCTCACCACCACCACACACGGATCACAAGTCATCTGATATAATTTGAAATGACAACTGTGTTTTTTACAGCATTAATCCTAGATTTCTTACTCTTGTGCAGCAACCTGTATTTAGATATAATGCATTAAGAATGCTGCAAAGCATGGCAATTACTTGTTCATTTTATTCTAAAAATGTCCTAGTTTTTCTTGCCTCTTACTTGAAATTTATTTACTAACTGCCCACTAATCAGAATTATAATAGCAAAATATGCATGTACACCTACACAAACACACTTACATGCATATATCCCTTTATAAATATTAAGTAAGACAACATATATATTATCTTTAAAAAAAAAAAAAAACAAACCAACCACCACAACAAAACCACCAAACAATAGAATTAAACAGATCACATATCCAAAATAAATTGGCCTAACTGTAAATATGCTAAGGATCACATAGGATTAACTTTGAAGTAAGTTGAGTGTAGTGTAACACAAGCTGTGGAATGAATCTGGGCTAGAACATAAAGACATCCAAATGGTGGCTCACTCAGAACACACTTTCCTTAGGCGTACGCGAGGTTGGTTCCTTGACAATTGTTTACTAGCAGCTTTTAAGACACAAACAGCTGTGAGTGACAACAGTCTGTCACAAAATTTGTCTAAGTTCATGGCAGAGAGCTGCAAACTCTGACACCTACTGAAAGAGGTATCGTATTTGCAAGCAGTCAAAAGTGATTGAAAACCAGATGAATCTGTTAGGATACCTCATGCCATTGAACACTGTTGCCTATGCCAAATATGCATTCGTAATCTACAATCTGTTATCTACTAGCACTGGTGCTACAAGGTAGCATTGTTTTTTAATATGTAGCCATCTACTCTGAAATAAAAACTCTTATTTAATCAAAAAGAAATAAACATGATTCATAAGATTCAACCAACATATACCACAGATGGAATATTTAGACTAGTCTCTCCTCTGAGTTGCAACACTTTTATATTATTTCTAACAGAATATAGAAAAAAATCAACAGTAGGATTACACATCAGGGGAATACGCTGGAAAATCTATTGCCTTTAATTGTACAGAATTATGCTTGGGATAACCACAGTTGTAATTACTTTGCGTGCATAGGCACTCTGATTGCATACCACGATGGGCAACAGATTTGGTAGTACTGTTTCTGCTATTTAATTATTAGAGTTGGCCTGGAAATGTTCCTCCTTGATTGTACTTAGCTTAATCAAATATGACTTGAGCATCTGAGTTGGCACAAACCCTGCAGGAACCCACTGAAATGACATGGAAGTGAAAAGCTGCTCTTTCATTTCTTTACATCTTAATTTGGCAATTTCTGGAAGGACCAAGGAACCAGGACAAGCGCCAGGAAGAGGCAGGCTCTGTGAGCTCCTCTAATGGAAGTGTAAGTAATACAGCCGCGTCTGCTCGAGTGCTTGTCTACACGTTGGAAGGCAGTGTCAGTGCAACAAGCCATACAAATCCCAAGCCTTGCTTATGCTCTTGCAGTCGAGGGTTCTTGCGGTGAAGGGCAGGGTGCCCCCACTGCGGACAACAGAAACACCTGGGAGCGTGGCTGTGTCACAGGGCCGCTCCCGACCACTGTGTGGATGCTGTGCATCTGCCAAGCTCACTCTCCGTGGCACTTTGCATGATATACTGTGGCAACTCTTCTACCTCTTCTTGCCAAATTAGCAGGACTTTTCTTCCAGTCTTAGGTTCATTGTGCCAAACACAACCATTACTTGCAGATTTGGGGTTTTATGGAGAAGTGCAAGAATCATATATGGATTTAACAAAAACTAAAATAATTTCTTTTTTAATGTTTAATATCAGGAAAGAAAACAAAAGGCCTTTATTTATACCTCTCTCTTCTTTTTTCCCTTCATTTTTTCGTTGATTTGTAAAAACAAATTAGTAATTTCCCATTATTATGAATCCATTACTACTACCTGTGCAGTACTGCAATCAGGATCATCTTTACAGTCATGGACCCACTCTGACAGATGTAAAGAATGCTATTAAATGCAGAAAACCAGATATAACAAGAAAAAACATGTTTGGTCAGACAAGCAAAGTGATTGGAATAATAAATTCTTCACAGATTAGTTTCACATTTCCATTTATACTATGTTGTGTTACTTCCCACAATAAGCAAACAACAGAAGAGGGTAAAAAAGAGCATCATCTCTAAAAATTGTTCACTAAATGAATATACCTGCATTCTGTGTGTTACTTGAAAAATGTTTACTACATTTTATTAATATTGGTGACTGGATTATCTGGGCTAATTTTGAGGGTTTTTTCCATTATACTTCCCAAAACAATTGAAGGGGAATCTATAATAATAGTGCAAGTCTTCCAGATTATCAATATGTTTTTAAAAAGATGATATATAAATATTTTTACAATAAGTCATTAGACTGTCCCCAAGAAATGTCTTTTGGGGCACTTGAAATACCCTGATTTTTCAAGACACATTTTGTTTATTAATAGCTCATGACTATTTGCTCAAGAGACATTTCAAAACTGTATACAATTTTCTCTGTGTTTAGCAGGAATAAAAATTTTGCTAGAATAAATGGTCAGTCATGAACAATTTTTATGATGATGAGAAAAGTCTGATGAGTGTAGTCAGCAATGTTTTGGGGATGACTGCTGATGTAATAGTAGTTTCCTTAGTATTTAATAACTGTGATATAAATTAGTTTAAGGTACTAAAATGTTAAGCTTTTTTTTTTTATAAGTCATAAGTTGGAAATAAGTAACATGTAGATTTTTAGCAATATTATAATTAATAGGATTTTTATTAAAACTTAAGGATTTAAAATATGACTATATTTTAGTGGCTTTTAGACTCAGACTAACTTAGTCAAACTCTGGCATAATTTTTCTCTATCTACAGTTGCATGAAAAAGATAATTCAGATATTAAAAAATTGGTCTTCCAGTTGCATGTCTCTCCTTGACATTTGTGTGCTTTCTAGATCACTAAAAATATGAAATTGTCTCAGAGCTCTGGAGGAGCTCTATTGACCTAAGCCAATACTTGAAGCTTTGTTTCTGCCTGTGCTTGTGCGACATTTATGAAACAGCTCAGAAGTGCTTACTAAAATTGTTGTCAAGATAGGAATGAGTATTCAAAAGAGATTAATATTTTGTTGGGAAAAAAATCATATAAAAATTGAGTCACAATCTTCTCGCTGTTAAAAATTTTTTACAATATGGTTTCCAGGTCTTTAATTTAATTGGTAGGAATACTGACTGGGCTTCTTCACTGTCTTTATGCAGTTACCAGTTTTTACCTTGTTTGTAAATGCCTCCCTACTTGCACGGCCTGAAGATCAAACTCCATTTCACTGTAGCATGGATGCTTTAAGGGCTAAATGATTGACTCTGTAGCCCCCTCCCATTAATTTCTCCCTACATCCTCCACAAAATTATTTTTACTCAAAAAATATTTTACTTGCACAAGAGTATGTTCCAAGAACCATGAGGTCTTTGCACAGCTGGGTTGATACAGGGTGCTCTGAATATTCTTGGGCAGTATTGCCATTGTGAAAACACTGATAAAAGATAATCCCATCAGACTTCTTCAATAAAACTCTGAGATAAAATGCGTTTAGTCTGAAAGGAAATATGCACATTACTAAGCACCACACCAATCAGGGTTTTTTATTCTCATATGGCTAGCTACAAACATGGGATGTTGTGGGTTTATCCAGTTAGAAAAAGAAATAGGTAATAGACATTCTCAAACATAGTTTAAAAATGCCTTTGCAAATTCAGTTGTGTTCCTGCTTCTGTCACTGACATATGCTGAGATACTCCAATTATTTCATATACCCAGATCCTTCACTGAGTCTAATGCATTTTTTACAACTATCTTAAATGCAGAACTGCAGTTTCAACCCTCAGTTTCAATGGACTAGATTAGACAACACACTAAGGAAGCAAGATTAAGAATAAGGAATAGGCCTGTCAAGTAAAAATTTTCTTTCAGAGTAGTGATTTCTGCTGTTTGTTTTTAAATCATTGCATTTTATTTTAAAAGTAGGGGGAAAATTAATTTGGTTTTATTTCTCTATATTCTCATTAGAGGATTTACTGCTAATAATGTTATCAGCTGCTATATGCTATGGCAATTTCCATATTACCCAATCTAAATGATCTTATGACTATATTACATTCAGTAGATACACACATGAAACTGACTGCAGTCTAATTCGTGGTGAAAAGCCTGGTACAGCAAAGATAAATTCAAAATATATCATACAGTTTGTTAGATGTCTTTGAACAGTTTGAAAATCCCTTTTTATATCCCTGATGTTAGTATGCAGGCTCTCTACAGGAGGAGGGTATGTCTTGTATTGTTAGAAGACATTCCAGTTTAAATTACCAAAGCTAATATTCAAACAGATCAGAACGTTAACCTTAATTGACTAGTTCTGCAGTTGGAGGTAAAGAGACAGATGGTAGCCTTCCCTTCTTCTTTAGGACAAGCCCAGAAAGAGCTGGATACCTAAGGAATTTCTGAACATAGGATTGTGGGTCAAAGCTGAATATAAATCACAAGTTGCATCTATATTTGGATTGTTTAAAGTACCTTTCTTGAATGTCTGAATGTTTACATTTCTGACCCTTGAGCAATGGAAGAATATTTATTACATGACAAACAGGATAAATATATTCTGTGAAATATATGAATTCTGTGAAACTTGTGGTGTAATGCTCTTTCTCTACAATGGTTATCTTTCCTGGTTTAATAAACTTGTCACCTGCACAGCAGTTTATAAAATGTTTAAGCTAATGTTACAGAATAACAAACTAAAATAATGATATTGCACATACATAATGGTAAGCGTGCTTCAGTATGAATAAATTATAGGAGTCTCAGGGAGCACCAAGTGAAGACATTGTTAGAAGGAAAGGGTCTGAATATTTCCAAGCAATAATATGTTTATCTAGTTGCTCCAGGATGAAGTGACCACGTAAAGATACTCTGTTACTTGCATAGCATTAGAGGCCTTTGAAGTAGAAACTCATATTGTTCTAGTCTTCCTTTGGATGAAAATTGCAAGCAGGGAGAAAAAAAGCTAACAAGACTCAGGGTTCAGGGCTGTGTTTGATGCAAGTATTTTGCTACCCCAAGGACATGAGACACACCACCCCATCCTGCTTTACAGACAGAGCTGTAGGGACAGACTGCAGGGCTTGGAGCAAGTCAAACCACCTAATTGCAGTTTTTGGTCTGCGATACAAGTATATTTTAAACTGATAAAGTGATTTTCCTTCACTCCACTTAACCAAGATTCTGGCTGAGGTAAATATCACTGTCTGTTTCTTGCCAGGATTAACACCTTGGAAATATAAATAACTTGCTGTGCCATTAGTAGAGATTGAAACAGCATATCAGTCTATACTTTCTATATTATTTTCTCAAAGTTCAGTGCCAGCCTCTACCAGAGACAGGACAGGAAAATTTAGGTAGACTCCTAGTTTTACCTACTATGGCCATCTAAAATGGTTGTAGTGAGGTTGTTTCAGCGTCTTCTCCTAAGTAACAAGTGATAGGACAAGAACAAATGGCCTGAAGTTGTGCCAGGGGAGGTTTAGATCTTATATTAGAAAGGATTTTTCACCAAGAGGATTGTTAAGTATTAGAAAAGACTGCCCAGGGAAATAGTTAAGTCACCACCCCTGGAGGTATTTAAAAGATGTGTAGATGTGGCACCTCGAAACATGGGTTGATAATGGACTTGACAGTGTTGGGTGGTGGTGATCTTAGAGGAGGTTTTCAACACAAATTATTCTACAACTCTGATTGCAGTTTGTTACATCGTAAAAAGCCATAGAAATAATTACTGACTAGCATAATATCTCAAGGGTTCTTTGTGCCAGGACATCACCCTTTCTTTATCGCTTTTAATTTGTTTGGGTTTGTGTTGTTTTGTTTTGTTTTGCTTTTACTTGTACCACTTGCAAGACCTCCTTGAAAACTTTTTTATTTTATATTTTGCCTGGCATATTGATATTCCAGTCCAAGTGCTTGTTCCCACCCAAAATGAATTTCAAGTGTGTAAACAAATTCTGTAACCTCTTTCATGGCTAAACACCACAGAATTGAGAAGTAGGAAATGAAAAAGGCATGAGGAAAATTGCTCAGCTACTTGGGATGAAAAGGGTCCAGCACTAATCATTGTCCAGTTAGTTTACACACGTTTCTTGCTACGTTGTTATTACTTCTGTCTTTTTTTAATGAAGCAAACATTAAAGTAATATTATTTCAGTTGAGGGTTGGTATCTATAGCTTATACCTTGTGATGTTAATTAAAAACATAATTTTTATGTACTTATCACAAAGGAAATATCATTTCATTAAAATCCAATTAGATTCAGACAATATCTGTAAAGACTACTGAATAACTGCTGTTTGAACATAGTCCGCTTTGTTCTATTTTCATCACCCGAATAAAAGCAACCACAACAAACAAACCAAAGGATTTCTTTTATTAATCTCTGAGGTTACAGATCCACTCGCATTTAGAGCAGTGTTTTATGTGAAAAACATACCAAAGATTTTATGTTTCACAGACTGCTGCATGAGTGACCTTATTTTAGAAAATTCTTATATTCTTTCCCATATTTATACAATAAAATACATTTATTTTATAGAATGGATGCCTTTGTATAAACAATTTGTCTCTGATAAAGTAATTCAGCATTTTCACTATTGCCAGAATGCTGCATAGTTTAAAGGATTACTTCCTGCAAGGTAGTGGGGACTCAGGATAGCACATGGTAAGTGAAATACAGAAGAATTGTGCCTCCATTTTGTCTTGTTATAATTATCTGTGTTGCTGCATAGGCCATTGTCTTGCCATTGACTTACTCTCTGAATTTCTTTGAATATCAGTAAGTTTTCTCTATGAACTGAATGAGGAAATGTTTTTAATGAAGGATGCTTTTACTCTATGAGCAAAATTTTATGGGATATTTTTGGCTTTCAGTAATGGAAGAGTTAGTCAGTGAGGTCAGACTGTCACACCTCTTTCCAATGGATAAAGAACAGAAGGAAAAAGGGGAACATGCCATTGAAATTGGGATTTGATTAAATGGAGTTTTGTGAGTTGACTCTAGGCTGGAAAAATTTTGATCCCAACTGTAGGCTCTGCACCAGATTTTGTTTCTCTGTTTTTTTTAAAGTTTATTTTCCTTCTGTTACCAAAAAAAAAAAAACCCCAAACCCAAACATACTAAGGGGAGGAAGGCAGCTAGTGATGAAGTCTAAAGTGTCTGCATCAGAAAGATGTTTTTTCTGATTCAGCACTTAAGAATGAGTGTCACAAAAGCTAAGGTGCCCACACAGGAATAGCAGTTGCAGTATTTCATATCTGGAGTATCTACAATCACTGAGGCAGGAATGCTGATTCAAGAAGTTTGCAATGAAAGACACTGATGTTGATAAGAGCTGAAACAAAATGGTTTTGTTTGTGCTAAATAACTGAAATTATAAACAAATAAAGGTTTGAAAAAATCTAGAGAAAGATCAATGTTTGTGTCAGTATTTTGCAGACAACAAATACAATATTTGTTGATGTTTGCTTTATCTCTAGTAAAAAAAGTAGTAATTCTATTTGAGAATAGAATGTATTTTGATGATCTAGGTCATTGGGGAAGAAGGAAAACATGATGCTCATTTGCTGTTTTAGGACTATGTAACGAAATGGGATTTCCTAATTTTGGAGGCACTAGTGGCCTGGTGGGAACGAGGTAAGGATATCAAGATGAGAAATGACTAAAAGGAAGGCCCATGTATGCTGAGATTGGAGACAGGTGCAGGATTGGATGAAATAGGTTTTTAGTTAAAGTGTTTCTGAAACTACATGAGAATTTATGAAACCAAACTTCCTCATGATTAATACAGAAAAGAGGATCATAAAGAAAAAATATATTTTAATGGATAAGAAAATTAACCTAAAATTATATCAGAAGATATTGTAATTGTGCATATATTTATTTTGATCTTGACTGAGCAAGAGCACTTGATGACAAAATTAGAATCCTCCTCTTCTTTCCTATAGTGTGCCTTACAATTTCTGAAATTAGAACCTCTTCTTTCTTATAGTATGCCCCACATTTTACAAAGTGGCAGGTATTTTGATTTTGACCTCAGTTCCTAACTCCTAAAAAAACTTTGAAATAATTCAGCTCTAGATCTTAATTTAAAATCTGATGCTTAATTCAGAGTCTGCAATTAGTTTTGTAATAGAAAAAGATTCATGTACGATATCAAGAGCAAAATGGGATGCAGCTCTGTCTTTGCTTTGACATCTTGTGCAGAGACAATTTCAACGAAAGAACATGACTGTTTTGTTGAAAAGAAAACCAACAGAGAAATAACTTCTCTAACTTGCCACCCAGATAGGGGCAAGGGCCAGCCCCATGCCTGATCCTGCCATCATGAAAGAGGGCTAGTTAGAGAAAAAAACCCACACACTGTACTGCATACTATTACTGTAACGCTTCATTCCTGGAAGTCAGCATGGAATTGGAAAGCTTCTGCACAATTACTAAATAAATAAAATCTAATAGATGGGCTTCACCAATCATTTCTGGCAAGAAAAGCTACATGAAGCCTAATGTATTCTCTGCTTTCATTTAGAGAATTGTAGCTTTTGTTTCCCTTGTAAAACTACATATTTTGCCAAAAGTCAAGTTGCAATGGATATTTAATAGGAGCCTGACCTACTAGAAATTGTTATTATGTATAGTCAAGGCAGAAATAAACCCTGGCAATACCAGCATTGAGCCCAATTCAGCGTTCCTGATAGTCCAACTAGTCTTTTTCATTTTTACATCAGTGGGTATTTTTGCTGCACAAAACCTCTCAGAATACAATCAAATATTATAATATAGACCCCATTACAAAACAGTAGCATTCACACTGACTTCTCTGAGCAGTAGGCAATTTTTCCATTAGCAAATTAAACTTGGAGCTGTGTGAAACTTGTATTGTTCACATATTTGTGTGAGAGAAGTGATAATTTCATTACTACTGTATTCAAAATTTGATTCAAGGTGGAATGACATTTTCCTTTCTTCAGAACTGTCATATTTTATGGGGTATGACTCAAAGCAGAAATGATTGTATTCTTTCTGTCATCTTGTTAAATCTTAGGGTTTCCAGGGTATTTGAAGATTTTGTAAAGAGAAGATATTTTTCTCATAGGTCATACTGTGAATATAAAGACTTAATGAGAGAAAATAACATATTTTATGAAGATCCCTTTTAACAGTACAAGTGATTGTGTTGGCTCAATGAAGCTACAAACTTAAGTCTTTTTAAGGAGGACAAATTTTCTGTTGTCGTGTTTTTCTTCCACCAGTCCAAAACAATTTGTCCATTGCATTTAATTTCTCTGTTTGTAAAAGGAAGAGGACAGGGCTTGAAGGTCACTGCCACAAGAACCCAAAATCATCAGAGTGGTACAGTTTAGGATTCAGCTACAGAGAGATGAATCAGCAGATCTAGCCAGTTTATCTTTACCTCCTCTCTTCAAAATTGACAGCTAATCTACATTTTACTATTGAAATATAATCCAACCAGAATATTTAAGAGAAATTGAAAAACCCGAAATAAATTCAGTTCAGGTCCTCCTGAGAAAGGAAAGCTTAATAAGCTATTCTAGTGAATGCATTTTTGCATTTTAAACTTTTGGTTACATGGTCAGTTGTCTGGTTTTACCCCACTCTGCCTCATGACATTTTTGATACCGGAGTGGAATATGCTGTAGGAAAATCTCTGAGCAGATGTAGAAATTACTGCAAATACTTCTTGAACCCTATTCCTGTGAGTTTTTATCAATTATAAATGGTCACTGATATAAAACCTCCATAATTTTGATAATTATCTTGATCTTTTGAAACACATTTGTCACTTGGGGGAAGCTAAGAGATTATGTTCCATGAAGTAGAATTACTAAAGAAAATTAAAATACAATCTTAATCAAAAAAAATCCATTTTTTTTCTGGCATTCCAGAGCAGCTGCATAACCACATTTTGGAATGCATTTTTTGGGGTGTGGTGGTGTTTTTGGTATTGAGGGTGATGGTCGATTGTTGGTTCTGGGTGTTGAATTTTTTTCTGGTAACTTGTACAAGAAATATTCCTCAGTAAAAATATTATGGCAAAAACATGACCAAAAATATGTCAGAACATATAGCTTAATCTAATATTGTGCAGAACTAAAGTTTGTTATTTAAAATTATGTATTTAATTCTTTCTTTCTCTCTTTCTTGGAAAAAATAGGCAGCCTACAAAAAAGTAGAGGCAATTTGAAAAGCTGATATACGTGTCATTGTGTCAACAAATATGAAGAATTGACGATGTGGAGAATGTTGTAAATGCTCTGACTAAACTTGGAACATTGCATCACAGACAATCAAAGAATTTAGCAGTATTGATAGCCCAGAAAGCTGAGAACACTGAGCTATATCTGAAGAAAAATATGTTCCAGGAGGTGGTGGACAGACTTTGGAAAGATGTTGTCCTTTAAGGGATATTTGCCAGCATATGTTTCCTGTAAGTCTATGAAGAATGTCACAAACATAAGAACTTGTAACTTCTCGAGGTTAGAAGTGAATTCAGGTGTCTGTTTGGATTATTCTCCCTGCTCTTCCACGGCCATCAGAGAACTGCAAGGTAGAAAGACGATCAGTATTTCATAGTGGGTGGTGTCAGAACACTTTAAATTTTCCTGACAGTTTCCTGGGACTCCCCACACAGCTACACCCTCTACCATGATCTGTCCTCTTCTTGTCCCACTGACCAAGGAAGAGCAAAGTACTACAGTGCTGTAAGGTCCTCTGGCACTCTCGCCTGTGAGTTACGATCAGAAGCCAGGAGCTATGTAAGTAACGTGGTTAAGGCTATCAAATTATTTTTAGGTCAAACTCTTCCCTTCACATGATGCTGGTGATGTTTCCTTAGCATGAAAAATGATTGCAGCATTTCCAGCCTCAGCTGTTTCAAAATCATGAGAAACCTTACATCATATAAATTATATTAAAAATTGCAAGATTTTTCTGTTAATAGGATTCTTTTTATTTCTTCTTTTTTTTTTTTTTTTTGCAAATTGTAAAGAGGACTTTAAAGATTGCAAGATATTTCTATTAAGTAGGGTTCTGTTTTCATTTCCCATCTGGATTTTTTGAGCCTTATATATTCTGTGGGGTTTGGTTTTGTTTTGTTGTTGCATGGGGATTTTTTTGTTCTTTTGTCACACTTCTCAAGTCTTAGAGCTTTGATTTTGTGTATTTATTTATTTTTAATGAAAGCAGAGATTCTAATGCTACCAAATGAGAACTGCAGCTAGGGCTTTAAATATCATGAGACTCATGATAAAATCACTGGAGTTGGCAACACTGCTTGAATTTGGCACAAGATCCTAAAGCTTTAAAGGAAAAAGTGTGAGTCATCAAACTTGCCTGGAGAGTTAAGGGAGCTGGGGGCAAGGGCTAATGGGGGTATCCTTCCATTTCACTACTTCAGAGAAAAATCTACAAGATACAGTCCAGTAATTGTGCCAAGAAAAGAAACTGCTTGCTATACAGAGAATAATGATTTCTATTTATGTAATGAAATGAGGGGATGTAGAATGGCAGATTTTTTTTTTTTTTTTTAAATACAAGTATAAACATTTCCAATTATCCAGAAATGTTTTAGGAAAGCAATGGTAGTTCATAGGCTGGAAAAGTACCTCACCTTATTGTGATATAAAACATAAAATTCTAAATACTCTTTACACATTTGAAATGTTTTTCTCTAATGATCCTTCCTTTCTAGATGAAGTGAAATACAGAATTTGATCTTACGTTTTCTCAAGGGAATTGTATATATATTTGTCATAGTTTTGATCTGCCACCAGAAACTAGCCTTAACTTACTGAATTATACATGACAAAGCATTAGATTAAATACATTTACATGTGTTAAGTCATAAAAATCAAGTCAGTTATTTGCTACTTTACCTTTCTGTAGGTGCTGTGGTTCTTTGTTAATATGCAAGACTACCCTCCCAAGCTAAACAAGCCCAACTATACAAGATAAAACCAGACCTTTCATTCCAATGGGGTTTTTCATTCTCTGTTCGTGAATTCTTGAGATGAAGTGTTCTGCAAAAAAATTTATTTTAATCAAAATTTCCACTGATAAATCTTTTTTGATGCCCATAATATATATTTTAGTGAAAAAAACCATCATATTCAGGCCTTTGTAACAGCCTTCTGGCTAAGCCGTGCAAAAAGAAAGCATCTCATGTTCTTGTACTCTATCTTAGAGAGATCAAATTATCTCATTTCTGATTTTCCTTCATGGTTAGACATAGATGGGGACCCTCTAATGCAAAGCTATAGTGATTTAAGGGTCTATGTCTCTCAGAGGCATCACTGTCTTTCTGCTAGAAATCAACACCTCCATGGCTTTATTGTTTGGACGTATTCCTCATTCTCTCCAGAAGCAAGCTTGAGGCTGAACCTTGTAAGTGATCTGGAAAAGGTTTTTACTGAAGTAGAAGAGTAGGCTTTGCATGCCCCTTCATGGTCTTAGCTGTGAACACACCAAAAAAAGAGAAAATAGGAAACTTCCAGAAGATGTCAAGATCTTAATCTTCTGTCTTTCTATAACTTCAGCAAATTAATTTTTTTTTCTTACTGGTAAGAGTTCTTACCCACACAGATATTACTGACCTTTGTGTGATGGAGTTTTATTTTGGTTTGGTTTGAGGTCTTTTTGCTTGATTAGTTGTTTATTAGTTTGATATTTTTGTTGGATTTGCGTTTTGTTTTGGTTTTTTTGGCTGATTGGGTTTTTTGGTTTGTTGTGGTGGGTTTCTTTATTTGTTTGTTTGTTTCATTTGCTACTGGGCTTTGGATTTCTTTTACAAGATACTTCAAAAGATTTATATTTGATCCCATACTGAGCAGGAAAACAAGAACTCCAAGAGGAGTCATGTCTTGTGGCTCCCCAGCTTTTGTAATTTTTAGAGTTCCTTATATTTAAAGTGTCTCTCCTTTTTCAAGGCACTTGAAGAAAACAGGAATGTGTCTATCAATATCTAAACCAATAAAGATTTGTTCTTGCAGCTGCATCCCATTATTTTTTTTTTAATATGGATTTTAAAATAAGTATGTAGTGGGTTTTGTAGTAGCTTGTGCAGTATCGTTTGTTAATAAGCATCACGATATACTATAGAAGTGTTACTGCGGATCTGAAAGGGAAGATGTTGACTTTTTTCCTAACTCAGATGACTCACCAAAGAATTTTAAGGATCCTTCTCTCCGGGACAATTACCTGACATAGACCAGTAATCTGTGGGTTGCAATTTACTGCCAGTCTTTGTTGGGTTTTTACCATCCCACCCTCCTGTAGGAGCACGGCATGGATCCTTCACAGGCAGCAAGTAGTCTTTATGTACAATATAGAGGAAGAGAAGCTCTGTTTCTGGAGATGTAAGTACTGAGAAGTCTTGGGAATTAAGTACTTGCCACTAGCACCAAGTTTCTTTGTGTGCTGTGTAGTTACTCCATGCCGTGGCCTAATGACCTGCAAAACACCAAGTTAAGTAACAGCATTTTTGGGTTGGCATTGCACAGAGCAACATTTGAACCTGGAGGAAACAAATTGGTTTTGTATTGTTAAAGAATGCTCAATCAAATTAATATGCATAAAGTTTATAGGGCATTTTCTTACAGGCTGGTAAGTTATATACCCAAATTTCAGTCCACTGTGAATTTTATGACTTCAGTTTTCAAGCCCAGAAAAGTCTCATCCAGTGGAAGTGCTGATAGTGCTCTTATCACAGACACTGTAGAAGGTGCCACTGTAATAATCCATGCTTCTATAGTTGTAGTCAACTTTTTTATACCCTATAGAAGTGGTAAATAATATTGGGACAAAATGAGTTAGGATACTTAGGATTCACTGTAGCAAAGAGAATCAGAACAACAAAAGCACTCTCACTGATGAAATTGGAAATGTTTTTTTTTAATTAACACTTCTAATTAGAATTTAACATCTCACTAGCTTCGTATGGGATTTTTCGCTTCCTTAACCTCACGGAAACCTATCTATTGGCTCTAAATAGGCAGTCACTTACCATGCACCACTTGAGGATTTCAATTAATCCCAAATCCTCTAACTTTGGTCTGTGAACTTGCATTTTTCTCTGCATGCCATTCCCTCCTGTTTCAATTTTCTTACTAAGAACCTTCTCAACAGTTTTTTTCTTCTTCAATTCTTTGCTTCTCTGTTTACCTTTCTATTTAAAAACTGTAGTGTTTTGATTTGAAAATGATGGCACAATGCAATATGTATGTAGGCACTGGTCAGGACAACTTAACATAGCTCTGGGAAGACAAGTAGCTAGAGAAAATATGTAGAAGCCGGAAGGGACTAGCCTCTCTCAAATAGCTGGGTTTTGGATTTTTCATGTATAATCTTACCTTACTTGAGCTCTCACTGTAAAAGAGTGTACTTTCTCTCATCTGAAATAGAATTTCTATTGCAAAAGGAAAAAAGGATATTAATAAACCAATAGAGAAGAATAGAAATGTAAAATAATTTAGGTTAGAATGGAATTAATTGTTTCTCAGTACTATGACCACAGCCACTTTAAAGAAATGGCAACTTTCTCATCCTAGTGATGTGATAGATTATAAACTTCCCTATAGCAGCAGGGAAAAAAAAAGAAAAGGACCTAAACTCAGAGTTTCCTTGTAATATTAATACACCTTCCTAACACATTGAGTGCTCAGGTGCCTTATAGGCTGATCACTAGTCAGTTCGCTTTCTGTATTAGCTACTTTTGAAGTGAATTTACTTTGATGGCAAACAAAGAAAAAAGCTTGTATACCAAGGGTTATTTATGACTCATTTATTCACAAATAGCCTTGAGTTTGTCTTGTAATTTGCTCACTTGCTAAAAATGTGACCACAGTGGCACTAAATAGCACCATTGTAGACTAGCACCTAAGGTCCTTTTGAAGTTACGTATTTAGAAAATATATTCTGTGTTATGGATTCTCTCTTTTGTTTTCAATTGAAAAACTCAATCACCCATCCAAATAAATCAAAATTCCTCTAACTATGAGCATATGAACTGCCAGCTTCAAAATTCTTCATAAAAAGTGTTTACAGGACTTCATGGAAATCTTTTTGATAAGTGTCTTATAAAATATCCTGAAAATTCAAGAAGGAAAATAAATTACAGGTAACTGTCTATAAAACTAATGAAAATGGATTGCAAGAATGTGACTACAAGTGAAATTTCCTTCTTTGATAAACCTCAGTCTACTTGCACATGTTATAGCCACTAAAACACATAGAAGCACATCTCAAATGCTTACTAGATAATGAAGCAAACCAAAAAAGTGGAGTTTTATCATTCTTCTGTTAAATTGCTTACAAGTGTCACACTAGCCTGGAGATTGTGTGCATTCCAGTCTATATCCCTCCAACAAGGTCTTCACCTGGAGTAATTCATGTCATGGAATATGTCTTGTCTTCCAAGCCACTTTCCTCAGAGTCTAGATCATTGTTGGTTTCTACACATAGAGATATACAAGAGATACAAATCATTTCCCCAAAATGTTGTATTTGCCTTCCATTTGCTTGTGTCTTTTATGTTTTTTCATGTACAGAATACTCCCCAAATAGGTCAACATCCTTGTTCTTGATCATGGGTAAGGAAGGTCATAGAATCGTATGACTTGTAACATCTAATGCATTACTTTGATGTGTACTGGAGGTTTAGTTTGAAAAGTGGATTATTTTTCCATGTAGGCACATTTAGGCAGGCTGATCACAAGAGGTGCTGCATGAAATTGTCTTCCACATGCAGAAAAAACACAGAGAAGTAGTGGAAAGCTGCTAACACAATGATCTGACAGATATCTTACAGCCCTTTCTCCCTGAGAGAGACGGATGACAGCTAGGGTATCATTTATTTGGATTTCCATGTAGTGCTATAATTAGGCAATAGGAACAGACAACTGAGACACAAAATGAATGCTAGAAGACACTCATCAGCAGTGCCACAATGATTTCTCATTTGTTTTTGTTATGCAAAGATATCCATTGCACTGTACTCTGTGGGCACTTCATGTTTGCACAGAATCACAGCAAAGCCAACACCAAAGGATCCTATGGTTCTGATAACACAACATGGACGGTAAAGGGAGAGAAAGCACCGTGTCTTGACTAGATCAATATGACTGATCTCAGCTGCTGTGCCTTCTCTATGCACATTAAAAAACCCTCATTTTATCTCCAGCCCTCAGGAAATTTCCCATAGATCAGTAGAAAGCATCTTGGTGTCCTCCTTCTGCAAATGTAGTCATAGATAGGCCCAAGTTAAATCTAGTCTGGGGATGAGTCAGGCTGGTCTTTGTTGAATACTGAGGAATGTACATAACTACAAAGTGAATAGGATATATTGATAAAGGTTATGATTGTTTCTTATTTTCCAGCCTGAGGAAGCAACTGTATCATCTGGAGAATGATACAGACCATAACAAATTCTGGTTTTGGAGTGAGACAATTTTGAGGGACTTGTATAGGGCTTTCAAACGACCTTCCAGGATGTTTGGCATCAGTCAGGTTGGCGTCAGTTAAGTTTGGAGAGATCCGTAAATATACAGAAAAGGTGAGGCATGAGACAGTTGTACAGTCCTTGTACTACATAGAAGATATTTCTCTATCTGGAGTGAGTATTTGTCACAGGTATAGCTTTGTCTACCCCTGAAAGAGTGCATCTGATTGGGTAATGAAACTCCTGTCAAATGCATGCTAAATGCATTTAACAGATTCTAGGTTATTTTCTAGGGGGAGTGGTGGTAGTACTTAGGAGTAACTAGTCAGAGATAAACAGAATCTGCTGAAAGAAAGCCTTCAGGAAAGGAGTCTTACCATGAGTGTATCAGCTTGGGAAAAGCAACCTGCAAGGAGATCAGAAAGCACATCCTGTTTCCCTCACCCTTTTCCATCTCCTCTCAAAAATCATCAACACATTTCCTACAATGCTAAAAAAAAATGGGTGAAGAAAATAGCTCCAATAATTCTTTCATATCAATCAAACTCTACCCAACACATTCTCTCATTTCTCCTCCTTCTTATTAGTTCTAGTCACTGCCCCTGTTTGTTTTCTTCTCTCGTAAGTTGCACAGACCCTCTTGTCCTCACATTCTTTCATTTCACTTTGCTTACTTGTAAGGAAGAACAATTTGCAGCTTTGTGCTGAGGACATGTTCTAACTTACATTCTCTTACAAGCTCTTCTAGATGCTACAAGCATCCCTGAGAAAGTTGTCAGCAGAGTGACAAGTTCATTGGGCTGGTAAAAATCATCTGCATGTGAGCATGTATTGTATACAGCTCTTTTGGCAGAACCTATCTGCACTCCATGGGAAGGTTGGGCCTGACTCTGTCCTTCTGAAGGGCAATATTTGCACATTCAGAAAAATACCTATATGAGGAATGAGAGGTAAGGGACAGGGACTGCAAGCTTGACTTGTCTCAGATGCAGAGACTAGCCATACCACTACCTTTCACAAGTCATAAGAGGATGCCTGTGCTCTATACTAGGGCAGCATTTCAGGCCAAATTCAGCCCTGCTGTGAATGGGCACAACTCCACTGGCTTTGTACAAAGGCTGCCTTCCTGAGAGTAGAACATGGAAAGCTCTTTGAACCGTGCCAATAATTGCTTCTCTTTTTTTTATTCATTTTTAAAAGACAGTGGAAGATCAGAGGCAGCAGCTACAATCCACAGTCTACAAATAGCATTAGTAAGAACACAAATGAAAGGCTTTGTGCCACAGTTATATAGCACATCTAACACAAATAGCTAGGCAGTGAGTGGTTGTTGATTAGCTATGAAAGAGTGGAAAGAGCACAGGCGAAAGCTCTTCTACATAAGTCTCCTATGCTGGGGAAGTAGATGCCGTTCCTGATGAGAGGCCACTGGAAGGATGAGATGCGACTATAAACAATGAATTGAAAGAACCAACTGAGGTTTTAAGGAAAAATCTTTCCATTGCTATTTTTGGAAGGGCTTCGGACTGTGTTTTACTCAGGGCCCCTGTGAGAAAGGCATGAGACAGTCTAGTGTGAAGAAAAGTAGGGAAACAGCTCTGTACTAGTAGGAAATAGGTGAAAATCCTCATTATGTGTTGTCCATATTCAACTACTTTGACCCAACACATAAATTGTGTAATGGATGTAAGGCAAACCCAGGCACACTGCCAGTTGCCCACCAATCTAATGAGGGCAGCTGTACTGAGCTTTTCAAAAATGGTTTAATATTTGACCTTAAAATAACCAATCATTCTCCTTTTGCACAAAGAGTTAGTAAACCTGAAAAGTTTCCCCTTTACCAACATTTTAAATGTGATTGTTTTCAGAAATAGAATAAACACTTCAAAAAGCTCTTTCAGGTATTACTCTGGATCTTAAAAAAATTGGCATTATTATGAAAAATTGAACATGATTTTACACTCTTTTTATGTCAGCCAGTGCATTAGTTTGTGTAGATCTTCCTCAATAAAAACACACTTACAATTAACTTTCTATGGGTGGGTGCTTTTATTAAATATTATAACCTGTAAAGGTTTAGTTAGGTCAGTGAATATATGCAACAGCTTTTCATCTTTATCTGTTAATCTTTTTTTTCATCTTTATTTGTTCTACATGCATCTATTCCTCAATCTGTCCCAGACAAGTGGACTCAGAAACTGGAATCTCTCATGATCTTTGGTACTCTAGTTTGCTGGAGTTTATAACTCTGGGGGAAAGTTTGTTACAGCCCTAGTTAGCAGGTGTTTACTGACCTGCAGTTTTCTCAAAGACTTTGCTAAAACATGCAAGGTGAAATATTGTTTATCACAAAGACTTTGCTAAAACATGCAAGGTGAAATATTGTTTATCACAAACAGTGAAGCATAATAACAGGGGATGACCAAGTTGTAATTATATCACTAAAAAGTCTTGCAAATTTATCAGACCATTAGTGAGAGGACACACTTTGCTGTGCATATTCATCTGCCACCAAA
Organism: Atrichornis clamosus; assembly: GCA_013400975.1. NCBI lineage: Eukaryota > Metazoa > Chordata > Aves > Passeriformes > Menuridae > Atrichornis > Atrichornis clamosus. The sequence goes on along the minus strand of WBMZ01010935.1, from coordinate 86,117 downwards.
GTCATATTTATAGGATTGCTTTTTAAAGGGAACATAAAGAATGTCCAGGAAACTTGCACTCAGATGAAAAACAGCGTGATTGCTTTCATTGCTGACAGCTTCTGAACAGTGGACATCACAGATTTTCATTCTAAAGCAGCCAAGAACTCTTTACAACTTTGCTTACAGTGAAGTCTGGGTTTAAAAGAGGATTTGAAGGTGGGGTAAGTAATGGCAAAATCTTCCTTTTGGGAATGAATGACCCAGTGTTTTAGGTAGTAGAGCTCTGCAATCACAATTTTAATGTGTGAACCTGGCTACTTAGAAATATTTCTTTGTTCTAGTCTCTCCCAACAGATTATTTCTTCATGGACTTGGAAAGAAAAATGCATGTTTTTGTTGCATATAAGAAGTAAGACGGATCAACGTCGGGTCTGTTCCAAGTTAATGGGGCAAAATAAACAATTAGCTGGAATAACATTAAACAGTACCTGATATGTCGAAAAAAAAAAAAGATGCCTCACATGCATCTTCTCTAGGAAAAATGATCAGCACCACCTTAAAAAGCTATAAATTCTTCCAATTTAGTTATGCTGAGCCACGGAGAACAAAGAACCATCAGAACTTAAGTTCTTCTATTCTGGAACATTTTTTATAACAATTATATATAATGTAATACATTGGAGATATAATCATACATTTTGATGCCAGACCACGTTGACCTTCTCTCTTCCTTGCTCTTTTCATCTGCAGCTACTTCCTGACCTGTGACTCACAATCCTCTTCCTCACAGGTTTCAACATTCAACAGAAACAGGGCATATTGACTCCTCCTTATGCCCCCTGTTAGCTTTAAGACAGCTCAGTCTAGTTTGCCCTTGCCATAGCTCAGCTCTACAGCTGCAGCAAGGTATCCTGTGTTCACATAACACTTGCATTTTTTTCATCTCCTTACCACTGCAGATAGTTGCAGTATAAACACACAAATACCAATAAAGTTAGGATCCTTTTTCAACAGGGCAGAAGATTAGTTGATTGGTGTTTCTTTTGTTATATAGTATACCATACTGAGCTATGAAATATGGCCCTGTGGGGAAATTAAATTATGTATATAGGATTGGTAAGTGTGCTAAACCTCTTCAGGATGCTTAGGATATGTTCTCCTTCATTCCCTCTCCCTCCGGATGCTATTATTTCACTTTTAACAAGAGCCTGTGCAGGTTGCCTTTACATCTCAAATTCTCTCCAGTTGAAGGTGCTGGAATGTCAGACACTCACTTCCAGCAGGACTGTCTATTTCTCACCCTTTTTAGGTTACAGAAAAATATAGCAACAACTTTTTATAACAGTGAGCTTGTAGATAATCAGAAAATATATTACAGAATAATCTTGCTCTCAGGAAAGAAATAAATACACTGTAACAAAAGCAACCTTGAGGTCCTGTGAGGAACTGAGCATACTATAAGTATGAAAAATATCTATAAAGGAATTTGACTGGATTAGGATATGCTACACTTAACAACGTGAATGAACACGTGTATCAATCTCTTCAGTGATGTTTGAAAGTGCTGGAAGTGATAATAGCAATATTTTATTTTCTTCTTTAATATAAATGATGTAGGACTTTTACGAACACTACTCTATTAAGAAAAGTTGTATATCAAACCCTCAGCTGCCCAGAGTTGCGAGCAACAGATCTAAATTCCTGTGAGACAAGCAACTCTAGGAAGCACATGAAAGCATTAAGAAAAAAAAAAAGTATATTCTTGAACACTTCCAAATTTACAAGAGAGAACACAAGTTTCATAATACATGTTATGAGGTATCATTGTTAATAGAAGATTTGCTGATTGTTTGGGTGAGACCAATTTAATCTAACTGGCAAACCAAGCTGATGTTGAATTTTGACCTTCTGACTCTCTACAGCCAGTGAGGCATTAATTGCATTATTTTCTGTTTCATTAAATAGCAACTGTTGTGCAATTTTTTTCTCCTCTTTGTGAATTTTCTTTCCTCCTCTTTGAGAAACTTCAAGAAATAGCAGAATTAAGTTCTTATGTCTCATATTTGGAATTTGTCCAGAGTGTCTGTAGTAGGGTTTATGACCAAGTCGTGTAACTCTACTTGAATTCAGCAGGGCAAATTTGCCAAGGTTATCACGCTTGTTCGAGAAAGAAAATGTTTCTGGGTGCATCAAATCCATCTCACAGCTTGAGACAAAACAGGAAAAACCTTCAGAAAGATTTACAGAACCACAGAATCACAGAATCTTCTGAGTTGGAAGGGACCCACAAAGATCATCGAGTTCAGCTCCTGACCCTGCACAGGACACCCCAAGGAATAACACCATGTGCCTGAGAGCATTGTCCAAATGCTCCTTGAATTCTGTCAGGTTTGGAGCTCTGACCACTTTCCTGGGGAGCCTCTTCCAGTGCCCAAACACCCTCTGGGTGAAGAACATTTTTCTAATTTCCAACCTAAACCTCCCCTGACGTGGCTTCATGCCATTGTCTCAGGTCCTGTCACTGGTCACCAGAGAGAAGAGATCAGTGTCTGCCCCTCCACTTTCCCTCACGAGGAAATTACAGACTGCAATGAGGTCTCCCCTCAGTCTCCTCTTCTCCAGACTGAACAGACCAAGTGACCTCAGCTGCTCCTCAAATGGCTTTAGGTAGAAGAAAGCCTCTGACAGGCCCTCTAAAAGAATTTTTCTTATTTAGAGAGCTGAGAAAGAATGTTCTCCAGACTTTCAGAAAACTTACTAATGATTTTAAGGTAAAGGTTAATGTTTTAAAGTGCAGAAAAGATTTCCGGAAATTAAAACCCCATTTAAAGCAAACCAACCAATGAAGCAGTTCAAAACCACTGCTTTTGAAAACATAGTTTTATGACCTCACACTTATGAGAACTCAAAGGAACTTCCAGGCCCTGACACCCAGAAAATCCCAGACATCACACTCAGCTGTAAGCCGCAGTTACATTAGCAATTTGGCTGTAGTTGCACAGTGAATGCCACACGCATTCCATAAATACACTGTCCATCTTCAGTCGGACACAGTGATTCACTCAGATTTTGGCGAGATTGTTGGAAGCAGAGGCCCCTGTCATCAGTTCTGGACAGTTTATATGGAATTACAGCTCCTCCTTGGACGATTTCTCCCATTTGAAAAATTGCCATAGTGAGTTCTCCAGCCTGCCAAGTTGGCAGACTCCATCCTTGAAGCTGGAGAAAAGCCAGAAATCGCTGCACAATTGTGAACCTCCAGTCTCTGTAAGTCATAGCCTCTATCAGCACTCTTGCTTATGTTCATGGAGGAACTTCCTGATCATAATTTGGGCTCAGCCAAAATCCGTCTTCATTTTAGGAAAATGCTGAGCGGGTTCCTATTAAAATATTTGGATAGACTCATACAGTAGACCTAGTCTCTTGATAGATTTCCTGGAGAGTAAAAGAGACTAACTAATAAAATGTTCTGCGGATTTCTTTCTCATATCTTTTCGGCATGAAGGGACATAGTCTAAATAACAATAAAGGACTGAGAAATTGCCTGCTCCTATGACTCTCATCTGGTTATTTATAATAAAGTCAATCAGCAATTTTGCTAATTTCAGCAGCTAAAAACTTTTCTGGAACTTTCGCATGCCAGCTTTTTCTAATTGTTTGGATACTACAGGGGCATGAAGAGCTATTGGAATGCTAAGTGATATACAGCCACATGCAAAAGCTCATCATAACATTTTTCCTTATCCTGAAATGCATAGGTAATTGAAAAGGTAAGACTTGAAGAAGATTAAGAAAATAGGTGGAATGGTGGAGATTATTAATAAAAAATAGTGGGTCTAGTTGAGAAGCTGTGAAGTTGGAATGGCAGATTTTCCTCATTCTGATTTAAAAAATGCAAGGAAAGGAATTTTCTATGGGAGTTATTTTCTCCTTTAATTCTGTGCATCTACTTTCTCAGAGGAGGTGAGGTCTAGGCCAATGGATACTCTGGGAGCTAGCTGGTATATGTTTATTCAAAAGTCTGTTTCCTCTCAAGCCAGTGGCCAAAGTTCTATACATTTCAGTGAAATCAGGGCTGCATTATGGAGTTAGGAGCAGCAGCAACTGCACATCAGTCAACAGTCAGAATGCTGCAGCCTGCAAGTTATTTGACAAAACCAGACAAACAGATGAAGAAGATTGCTGGTGTTACGTTATGCAATTAGAGACTCATTTTAACAAAGACAGAGGGTCCTCTGTGGCACAGGGGCAAGTGAAAGAGTCCCCAGTACCCTCGCCAGAGGAACAAGCCTAAGCCCCTGCCCTGATCCTTCACAGAGGTGATCAGACATGCAGGCAGGGTGAGACCCACCAGGGTGAGCTAACAGAGACTGTCTCCCCAGGAGCCGTGGGTTAACCCCAGCTATCAGCCAAGCCACATGCAGCCGGCTCCTCACTCCCCCACTAATAGGATCGAGGACAGAATCAGGAGGCTAAAAGCTAGAAATCTCGTGGGTTGAGATAAAGACAGTTTAATAGGGAAAGCAAAAGCCATGCACTCAAACAAAGCAAAACAAGGAATTCACTGTTTCCTGTAGTAGGAAGGTGTTCAGCCATCTCCAGGAGAGCAGGACCCTATCATACGTAATAGTTACTTGGGAAGACAAATGCCATCATTCCAAATATTGTCCCTTTTCTCTTCCTTTCCCCTGCTCTATATACTGAGTATTATGTCATATGGAACATCCCTTTGGTCAGTTTGGATCAGCTGTCCTGATTGTGTCTCTTCCCAATCTCTCATGTACTCCCAACTTCCTTGCCAACATGGCATCATAAAAAGCAGGAAAGCCCTTGGCTCTGTGTAAGCTCTGCTCAACGATAACAAAAACATCTCTATAATATGAGTCTTGTGTTCATCACAAATCCAAAACACAGCCCCATACCAGTCACTGTGAAGAAAATTACCTTAGCCAAAGCCAGTACAGCAGGGAACCTCACAGACTGGGAGGGGACTGCAATGAGTATGGGGCACCTTGTGGGATGCCAGGGAAGGGCATTTTGGGATTGTACCTGGTTTATGATGGACGTTTAGGTCAGGAACCAAAGGTAGGGAAAGCATCAGGGGATGATCAGGGGATCAGGGGATGGGAAGCATGGGAGAAAAGAGGTAAGAAGAGGATAAAAGAGGCTGGCCTCCTGTAAACAGGGGCTAGTACATATGTCTGGCATTGTCCTGTGCCTGATCAGCACAATTTCTCCTGTTTTCTCATTAAACTCCACTTCTGACTATTTTCCTGGGTGAGGGGACTCTGTCCTGTGTACAAGTACTCACTTATACGGCAGTCTGAGTGCCAGCAAAGGGTGGAAGACCACAAGTCAGAGGGAGTTGTGTGCCAGCAGCTGAAGAAACCAAGGCGGGTGTGTGTGTGTGTGCATGAGGGTGGTATGATGTGGGTGTATGACGAGGGTGGATGTGTCAGTGAGAAATCACTAGCAAACATCAAGCTGGCCTAGATGCCGAGTAGGATGAGAGGCTTAGGAACCAAGTACTGGCGTGACTGTGAGTCTGCAACAGAGACTGGGGAGATCAGTGTCTGCAATTTGTTCACTCTGTGGTGCAGAAGGTCCACAACTGAATGGACTTTGGAATCTAGGGTTGGCTACTGGTAAGGTTATAGAATGGACCAGACACCAGAGAGACCATTTTGCATGCCTGCTTATGAGGTAACCAGAGGAGACCAGACTATCAAGGGGCCAGCTATTAGGCAAACTGTATGTCTGCAAGTCTGCTGCCATGGGGTTCCTTAGGGTGCGTGTCTGCGTGTGTGTGTGTGCACACATAACTCTGAGTTCCAGCAGCTGCTCTGGGGCTCTGTCCCTGTGGGTTCACATGCCCAAGTTCCACCAAGTAGGAAAACCAATGGTCCAAGGCCAGCTAGTGGATAAAGTATGAGTCTAAGGCCAACTTCTGGAGGGATCCATGCTGTATAAATGTGTATACTTTCCACTAAGAACCTATTGTTCTGATCAGCCACAGAGGGGCCAGGATGAGGCCATTGGTGCTGTTTGTTTATGTGTGATCACTGTATTGTCTGGACGTGTGCACATGTGCACTGAATTACGGTGTGGGGTGCGAGTAGGGAATACCTGTTTGGCCTCGTTACTGGTGGGACCTGGATGCATGGAGCTGCAGCAGCCCAGCCTGGTCAATGGTTTCAGTAAGTCCTTACAACTGGCCTCACATTCTTATATTTAAGCAGATATTAAGGTTTACCTTGGACTTGTGATACGAGAAAAAACAATGAATAGCAACAAAAGGATTTAAAAGAAACATTTTTAAAAGCCCTTTAAAAATTACTTTATATTCCTACAAAACTTGTAACATGCTACAGTTCTAACCTGTGGTCAGGGGTACACTATCTCACTCTTAAAGAAGGAGAGGAAGTGCTCTGCTTGCTGCTGAAAATGGCCTGCAGAGCAGAACCCAGCTACAGCTTATGCTCGTTGATTTGTTCATGCGTGTCCTATCCTTACTTCTCTCACCCGCATGACTTTTGGCATTCCAATACACCTATGATGCTGCCAAACACTGAGGATATTTTTCCAGGGCTAAGGTCTGAAATTATAGCACAGAGTGCGGTGGCTAAAGACTGTCAAACTGGCACACAGGTGACTGATGAAAACTGATATGAATACAAATGAATATCACTGTTATCTGGGCTGGTCCCTCCTCACACTCAAAAAAAGAGGTAGAAAACAATGTAAAACTCTCATATTCTTTCCAAACACTTCTGCCAGAGGCAAAAGCCAGGAGTTGTTTTCTGTGTCGTTCCATCATCGTTTAAATTCGGCCCATAAGAAATTCTTCATGCCTTAATAAACTGTTCAGAGCAAAAAGTTCCTAACACAGTTATTACAAAACTCTCCTGACAACATTTCAGTTGCTGGAATGGAAGAACCTCAGTATACAGAAAGGGTGGAATTTTCTTCACAGATTGAACAGTAAGATCTGGTGTCTAGTTTTGGACAACACAAGCCAGAATATCTGCTTTGTTATAGGCAATAGAGAGCTCCTCTGAAGCTGGTTTACACCTAATCTACCTCTAGATACACCTCACATCCATGCAGACATGTGCACTCTGTGCCTCTACCTGTACATCTAAGTGGTGCTATATAAGTGCATCAGTCTATTTTTAACCCTGTTTATTTTTTACCTGGTAGCACACATGCCCTAAAAATAAAATAAACAGTATTTGTTTGGTAGCAGCTACTGCCTCATACATTTGTCATCCAGGCCATTCAAATACTACCCACTCTTTCTCTGTTTCCTATATCTCCTAACCAATTCTGGGGTTTTTTTTTCTTTACTCTTCACCTTATTGCTTTGAATTTTTTCTTTTTTTTTTTTTTTTTATTGCTGCCCTGGCTTTGCATTGTTGCCTTTCAAGTTCTTAAATAGTGCAAAATCAGAATTTAAGCAGTATGACAGTCAGGCCTGAGGTTGTAGTGTTCATTGGCATATCTCTTAGCTGAATGTAAGGACTACAAAACTCTGATTTCATATTAGTTGTGAGATTTATAGGAGCAGGTTTTTGATTTGCATGCCATAATCTTCTACAATTTTCTTAATCAGGCACAAAACAGATTTTTCATCAAAGAGTCTGCAAATCTTCATAAGGATTTCCTATTTTGTAGAAACAAAAATGAAAAATCTTTCAATATCTTTCAGTCTTATTTTTTGCTATGTCCTCACGTTCAGACAGAGAAACTTCAAAATTTGTCCACTTCCCATTTTCTGCTACTCATGCCAAGGTTCATAATTCCATACCATGCATCTTCTGTTACATCCACCATATAATTCTCTGACTATGATCTCCAGATTCAAGTCCGTAGGTTTATTTTTCATGTTTGCCATGATTTTATACAGACACCATCTTCACATGTCAGTTACAGTACCAAAAAGAAATATGTTTGTGTTGTTTGGTAGACTTATAGTCTGATAAATAACTGATTTACCAGGTTAATGTAGTGTTATACATGAACCCTTGCAGAAAAACATTTAATGGTTAATTTCCAAAGCAGGATTATTTCTGTGTTTGCTCGTCATTTATTTTGTTCTTCCTAGTTGAGCCTAGTTGGCCCTGTTTGGTCCAAAAGTCACACAAGAAGTCTGCAGCACAATCAAGAACAGAACAATAATCCTTGACTCCGTTTCCTGTGCTTTACAAGTATTCTGATATTTGTGACACCTGGCTTTCAAGTTACTTTCCTGCTCTATCCATACATTTTACTGAATGCTTTTATCATTTCTCAGCTTTCTTGCTGACTTGTTGTTGTTGTTGTTTTAAAACCTCTTTTCACCAACTGACTTTGAGTACTTGTCAGGGTCATGATCTACCTATGTCACTTTTTATTTTATAGCTAAGAGATACTCTTTTTTTTACTCTGGGGCATACACTGGTTGTGGAATAATTCAGTTCATGACAATATTACCTTCATCATTTCTTTGACATTTCCATCTGCATTTGGGAGGCATCCAAGTGTTCATGCCAGTTGTGTTCATTGCACAAGGATTTTGGCATCAAAAACACTGATGACACTTTTTTTTTAGAGAAAAAGATAACAAAAAACAAAACCTAGCCAGTTTGTCAGTAGGTTTCCTTCTTCTTATTTTCAGTTCTGGCTGTCAACCCATAATATCATCAAAGTAGCTAGGTCTGTTGAGGATCAAGTACAGAGAGAAAGAAGTCAAGAAGCTTCAGAAGAGTAAAAAAACATAGCGCAAAGCTGTCCTGTCCAAAAGGCTGGGCTGTAAGTTTAAAGAACAGGAAGCTAATTATATTCCCAAGAAGAAAAAGAAGGTATGGGTCGTAGTCTGGGAGATGGGGCACTTCCCTTCCCTTGCCTTTGTAATCTGAAGTCTGTGGGGACAGCACAACTGCGGAGTTTTATTCCAAGAAACCGCATTTATTAAATATTTGTAAATGCCCTTCACTGAGGTTTCTGACTCTAGGCACTTCTGTTTGGCTGCCAACATAGATAGCTGACTACAAGGATTATAAAGTATTTAAAGCTGTATTGCCAAATTCCCTTTCACCACTTTCTCTTTTCCTTCTGAAATGAAGTGTACAAAAATTATAACTGTGTTGCCAAACTATGCCTCAGTGCTTCGCAGTGAGTGAGTTTGGGAAATAATATGTATTTTCCATTCAAATAACATCCTACAGCTTTTATAAGAGTATCTGGAATAATATCTCCATTTCCTTCTGTGGATGTAGTGACAGTCTTTCCTGTTCAGTAGTAGCTCAGCACTTCCATTCTCAAGATGGACATTTCCTTCATGGTGCTTTGTGGTGTCTCTGATGCTCATTTTCTTTGTCCTGTGTTAGGTCACTGACACAGGAACAAGCTGTTTTGGAATAAAAAATTCATCATGCAGAAACTCAATCATGGTAAGATTTTATTTGCACTTTCTTATCATGCAGCAACTGTCAGTTAAGCAAAGTAAAGGTAGATTTTCATGAAAGATCACCAGATTCCTGCATTATGATCAAGGTAAAAAAATTTGTTAAGTTTGTGAAACTCCTAAGATGTTCATCCGAAGAAAGGTAGAGTATAGAGATCTATATGTGAGCTAGGCGGTTTTGTTCGTCTGTAGTTGATTGAGTACCTGATCCAGCAGAGTTAATCTGATTTTGAAATTGGTTTATGTATTTGGTCAGCTTTATGTTGTCCTGCAAGTGTTTATTGCTTTCTTTTCAACAGAACAGCATCTCTGGAAATTACTTCTTAGGTGGCCTTTCACATTGTAGAAGACTGAGTTTAGGTGGCTTAATGCTCTTCTAATTGGTCTGAATATTTCTTTATTAAGAAACTTAAGGCTCTCTGTCTTAGAATTAGCAAACTTTTCTGCATAGGGTATGTATTTATTTGTTCTCAGTACCTCAGGATTATCCAGGATTTATCAAGAATCTCCACACTATATTTTCTTAGAACAGCTGAATTTTTCTAAATTTTAATTCCGAAGTAATTTTTCCTATTTGTTCTGAGGTTCTAAATCAGACTCCATTTTAAGGCTCATCCTTTTCACTTGTAAAAACATGCAAATGACACTTCTCAATTGTTTTCTGAACTAAACAGTTTTAGAGATGTTACAGCATGCTCCTTGGGCATTTCTGTAAACTCATGAATCTGAAATTCTCTTGAATCATCTCTCCAATGTGGATGTTGTTCTGAAAAAAGAAAAAAAGAAAAAAGGACATCTGCATGTGCCCAATTTCTTGAAGAATAAACAATCATTTGCCTTGTAGGACAGTAAATGCAAAAATTTTTTAATGTCTTCTGCGTTTTTCTGTCCACCTGAGCCTATTTGCTTCCTGCAGATTATTGCATCATGTTCTTATTGCAGCTCTTAAATGGCTCTGGGATCTCTTTTGAAAAAGCATTTGTATTGCCTGTTTTGAGGTTGAAATTGGCCTCAAACAACGTTTAGTTCTGGATCATCTCACTGCATGCAACTGCAAAGTGTCTCACTAGTCCTGTTGTTAATCACTTAGTCTTCCTTGACATTGACAACAGGTTGCTAATTTTCTTAGCTTTTTCATTTAATTTTCTTTGTTCCATTTTCACCTCAGAGCCATCAGTAAAAGACAGCATAGAGTGACCAGTGGTTTGAGAAAGCACAATTTCATAGAAATATCAACTATGTCACTGATCAAAAGGTTTGTCTGCCAGTGTAAAAGGGTTTGTTTTGACAGGCAACAAGTTACAGGATTCAGTTCCCATTAGAGTAAACACTTTTTCCAGCTTTTCCCATCAACATTAGTTATTACATAATGTGCCAGTCTTTTGACACAGACGATCCACTACTCAACTGAGCTATTAGTTAGTTGCTGATATCAGGCTAAAGGTAAGACTGCATCCTTTGAGATCTGGATTAATTTAAATAAAACATTCTAGTGCAAAGCTATCACTTAGCATGACCAAATATTCAAATGAATTCCACCTGACCAGCTTTCTAAGGCCTTGGAAACAATGAACATCAACTATATTGACATCTTTGGACTTTCACTTCAGTTTGCATGTGTGTGCATTATTGTTTGTGCATGTATTTCATTCCCCTGAAGCTGTGGAACAGTGGGACATCTAGTGCAAGCTAATTCCTGAGGACCCTAATGCAGCTAAAGGGAGAATTACCTTTGGGAGGTATTACTAATGCATTAGTTAAAAGGGAGAGGCAAGCACATGCCCACATTAACTAGTAAGCATTAAAGAAAAGCAGCATTGTTCTTGTGTTTAACACGAGAGGACAGCAATTCAATCTAGTATTTGTGTAAGGCAAAGAATGGGGGATATATATATCTGGGAATATAGGCAGGAGGTGCAATAGAGAAGAGTGCCATGAAAACAGAGCACATCTGCGAAATGGGAGGTGGTATCAAAGACAGACAACTTACTGAGTGTTTCTGGTGTCATTTCACCATTTTTTATTCCTAGGTAACTCACATTTTATTCAGGTATTTGGTTGAGAGTGCTATATGTAAGACAGTATGCTTTCAAGCTGCCTGTGAATTAGTGCGGTGGAGTAGACAGGAACATTTCCAAGGGAAACAAAGCAGAATGCATCTTGTAATCTACACGCTAAAGGCAAAGAGAGCCACAAAGGCAACATTGTGTCAGCGTTGCCCATTTCAGTAAAAGGTGAGAGGTTAGAAACTAACAAATATGCTTCTGGAAAATGAAGAGAGTATACAGGAAAAACCTGTCCTCTAAAGACAGAAGTGTGCTAGGGATTTCTAAAACCCATTAGAAAGAGGTATCATCCCTATATTTGAGAACAACAGAATTTATTAAATTTTACCACTGTCATGAGTACACATTTGATGGCATTTAGCAGCTGCAGAAAACAGAATCATGTTTGTCTAATGTAAAAGATGTTTCTACCGTCCATTTGATGCAACCATCTACATCCAGAGAAGCCACAGACACTTGACAGGCATAGGCTGAAAAAAAAAAAAAGTGAAGATTCTTACAGATAAGAAAAGCTTAGAGAACTCTATCCAACAACCCTTTCCTCCCAGGAAAATTTTCACAGACTGACTCAATGTCAGGGTACAATGTATTACACATACATAGAGCTGTTTCGTGTCTACTGTCAAGATTTCCAGAAACAAAGTCTGTGTCCATTAGACCAAAAAGTGGCCTGCTCATAAGTTGAAAATACAAAGGTTTGGTCTGCTTGCTCTTGAGCATATTAACTGTAGCACATTAAAATCAGTTCAATGCTATTTGAAATTGTTGAACTTCATCATTCACTGCAGACAGATGCATTTACACGTATCTGAGATTTCTGTCTGTGCAGTTTGTATAGATATATCTCACCTACAGCCCAGTGATCAATGTGCTTACCTGAAACTGAAGGACAAGACACACGTAGGGATTTGATCCACAATGCTGAACTTAAAAATCAATTATTTTCACAGTTCTGAGCTCATGAAGTAGTCTACAAGATCAAGAAATGTTATTAAATATTATTTTAATACTGAAGCAATTCATATTCCCCAGAAAGTCTATTTAAACATATACAAGAGCCTGACTGGAAGTGGTGAAACATGGAGCTGGTACTGCAACTAAAAACTCTCTGTCATCCACTGGTCACTGCAGTAACAAGCTCCATAGAGGGTAGGTATTGAGTGAAGGAACAAATCCATTTACCAAACTGGTTTTGTACATAGAGGTCACTGTGTTAGGAGTTGTACAAACACAAAACTGGTGGTCTCTATCTATTCAACTCCTCTTTATATATGTATGTGCATGGAGATATAAGGTAACATACCTATGTGTGTCTGTAGCCATATGCAAATGATAACTAATACAGCTAAAGCCCACAAACAAAGGGACACCACAAGGCAATGATACAGATATGGGAAAAGAGATAAGCATTAAAAGACACATCCCACCAGCTCTCTGGCTATTGATAGGTAGGGGTTTTTTGCCGCCTAAACATAAAGGTCCTAATTATGGTAATCTCACAAATAGAGTACTGTAGTAATCCACATCTGAAAGAAGATTGCATGTTTCTTGCCAAGCAAGAAAATAGCCTCACCCCTAGTATGAAAAGATGAGGTGACTTCCCCATATGTATCATATAAAAATATAGCTAATATTAACATATGGGCTTGTCTACTACATTTCTTAAAACATCCTTGCTCTTCAATCCTGTTTAACAAAATGCAAGCCACTTACCTATCTATTGCTTTGTATCTGCTGTCAAGCATCACTCTGCTTACAGAGATTTGAAAATGAATGCATAAGAGAAGCTGTGTCATAATTTGACTCTGTCACATAATAGGGCAAAAGTGGTATGTGTTATCAAGGATGGGGAATTTTTCTGTGTGCTGTGTTGCACACTGCATTAATTCAACTAATTGAATGTTCAGAGTTTTCTTATGCTAACAGAGAAATGTGAAAACACACTGCCTAATGAAGAGAAAGACTGCATGCATTTTAGCAATTCAGGCTATTACAATTCATATTATATTTACCTCAAATTTTAATGTTGAAACCTTTTAAGCAATTGAAAATATTTAAGGCATTTTCAAAATAAAGTCAACTTCAATAATATAAGCAAAGTTAATAGCAGTTCCTAGGTTTCCAAGTTTTTGTTGTACCACAGCAAACAATTCAAGGTAAATGAATGACCTAGATAACTAAATCAGTGCTAGTCATTAAAAAGGAAAGAACAAAGGACTGAAAGCTAAAAGGGAAAGTGAGGGTGAAACAAAGGAAAGAAAGAGAAAATTACTCTTGAAAAGAAGATATAAATGCCAATAAAATGTGGCATTGTGTGCATTAGATGCATTCTATTTTTTTGCACAGTGTTTTATCTTTTTTATCTGGTTTATCAGTGCATGAGTCACTTTCCTCAAACCTTTGTTTTCAAATGTCCTTAACTTTATCTTGCTTTTCTCTTGAAATTGGGCTGCTACTATTTCACATGACGAAGTTTCTGTTTATGTGATTGTCTATTACGTGGCTGTGGGCGATTTTTGTCCTTCTAATTTAAAAATATGATTTGCCTTCTACCCTTGCCATCCTGAGGCATTTGGTCTAGCTGTGTGGTTAAAGTTGTCATTCACCCCTGAATCAAAAGATCAGTGAGAAGACAAACTCCTTCCTGAATTGACATTATGGGCCAAACAGAAAAGATGACAGTCAGGAAAGCATCAGTTGAAGAAAACATTTGTGTCTATGGCTGTCATAAGAAAATATCTTTATATAACTAGAAAAAAAAATAGGTCCTTTGCTAGAGTTGGCTGAATAATTCATTGTGAATAAATTATCTAGCAGATGTACTCCCCACACACTGCTTTTTGTTTGTTTGTGAATGGTTTGTGAACAGACCTTTTCTTCTGCTAATGTATTCCTTTTTTGGAAATGTTCACCAGAGCCTTTGTGCAAATCAAGGATGCCTCCTGAAAGGTATTTTGTAGTAATGCCATCCCTCTGTGTCAGTCATATAGTTCATCTAGGTCAGTGTTGTATCAGTGGTCCCTATAAGATTGTGAGAGTATAAGGAAATTGCATGAACTTCTAATTGAGATCCTTCTCTTAGTAAACCAGTGATTTTCAAATCTCCATGAGGGAGATTGCATCAAGGTTTCTTAGCAGAAGTGTTTGTATATTCATTTGCCATGAATGTGCCAAGTTTACTTTTTGGCTCGCTGTGGCTAGGATTTTTCCTCTTTAATTCCACCACAGTAATCAGACATGCTTTTCCTGTTAAATTTGCTACTTGGTCTGTTTTTCTGTTGTGGACAGTCATACCATACTCATAGCTGTCATGATGGTCACTCTGTCATGTAGCCATACAAAACCAGTTACTTAATGTTAAGACCATTCATCCTCATCTTTTTTTCTCCTTCTGAAGCTTTTCATATACCTCAGCCTTCACTCTTTCAGCTTTCCTTAATTTAAATAGCTTGAATCTTTCATTCTTTTCTTCAGTGGTCCTCTTTGTAGATTTCTTATCTTTGCTTTTTTATTCCCTGTTCTCTCTCTGATGTGGTTTAGCAAGTATGTTGACCAGAGCTGGACAGAGTACTCCAGCTGAGGCTCTATAAAGTGGTGTAAAGCTGAAAGATTTGCTCATATTTTTTGTGAGCTGTATTCCACTTACACATCTCAGTATGATGTTTGCCATCTTCAGAACAGCATGATATTTTTGATCATGTTCAGACTTTAGCCTAGTTAATCCCTTGGATCTTTTTCCAAAAACTGCTGTCTAGCCAGCTGTTCCCCATCCTGTGTTTGTGAAGTTGATTATTCTTACCTGTTTTTAATACTTCACACTTGTCCCTGTTGGATTCAGACCAGTTTTCCAAGACCATTTCTCTAATTTACAGTGATCATGACCTCTACTCCGCTCTGGTGAGACCCCACCTGAGTACTGCATCCAGCTCTGGAGCTCCCAACATAAGAAGGATGTGGGTTGTTGGAGTGGGTCCAGAGGAGGTCCAGAAAGATGACCAGAGAGTTGGAGCACCTATGCTAGGAAGACAGACTGAGACAGTTGGGTCTGTTCAGCCTGGAGAAGAGAAAGTTCCAGGGAGAACATAGAGTACCTTCCAGTACCTACAGAGGGCCTACAGGAAAGCTGGCGAGGAACTTTTCAGAAGAGCATGCAGTGACAAGACAAAGGTGAATAGCTTTACAATGAAAAGGGTAGGTTTACATTAGACATTGGGAACGAATTCTGCCCAGAGCAGCTGTGGATGCTGTCCCCCTTGAAGTGTTCAAGACTGGATTGGGTGGGCTGTTGAGCAAACTGGTCTAGTTGAGCAAACTGGTCAAGTGGAAGTGTCCCTACCCATGGCAGGGGTGTTGAAACTAGATGGTCTTTAAGGTCCCTTCCAACAAAAACTGTTCTGTGATTCTGTGATTCCAGATTCTAGGTCTGACTCCTATCTCTTTCAGACTTTCTCAGCTTTGTTTCACATGCAGATTTAATAATCTGTGGCTTGTTTGTCTCACTATTTTGTTTGGGGGTGTTTATTATTTTATTGGTTCTCTGTTCTGTTACACGTATCAGTAGTAATGGATATTGAAAGGATTCATAATCTGGACAGACTCTTTAGACATCTGTAAATCTGCTTGCCCCTCCTTTCCAAGCAAAGAAGTCAAAGCATATTTATTCTTCTATTAAATCCCTCCTCAAGTGGAAGCATTCAAAGAAAAAATGGATTTAGTATCTTCTCATATGGAAGCAATGATCTTTGTTCAACTTCTGTGATGCATTTTCAGCTCTACAGGATCCCTGTTCTGAGGGGTAGGTTGCAAAGAACACTGTAGATACGCTTGTGTAATTAATTTAGATAGTATGTTATCCAGCTTCCTGTTTAATACTTAATCCTGTTTTCCTAAAAAGTCCTAATATATATTAATATTTGTGTATGATACCATGCAATACTGATGTCCTTACAGAACTATCACAGTGACTCTTGGTCAATAATAATTTATTTGGATCATTTACTCAGCTAAGTCACTGGATGCTGTTTACCGTGCTGTCTGCTGTCGTCCTTGAATCTCGCTGATTAGTCCAAGTCCAAGCTACAGCAAGAGACAGCTGCACAGCTCAGATAGCTTTCTCTGAGCTTAGAGTGTAAAAAATTGTGCTTCTAATGTTGAAATTCTTAAATAAAACCTCTCTGTCTTCCTCTCTCTTTCTCATATACTCAGTCATAGAGTATTACAATGAAATTACAACTTTTTAAAAATTATTATTATTATTGTGTAACAACAAAAATAATGGTCAAGTTAGTTTCCTGATATAAGAAAACTCCTACCAATATGTCTAAATGCAGGAAACCATATTCGACTTTAGTCAATCACTTCAATCAGGATAAATGTGCATTTAAAATTAGATTTATGTATGTATTTATTTTACCTTTTGAGAAATCTTGTTTGGTTCTCATCCTGAAGGTTTCAAGCTGAGTAGTGCCTGTCATGTGTGGAAAACACAAATATATACTGTATACATAATGTCATATATGCCAGCAATCCGTGTACTTTTGAAAACTAACACTAACTGGTTACAGAGTAAAATTAAAAAGAATTACAGGAGTGGTGAAGGGGAAACCACTGCTGTCCAAGGGTTGATCATGAGGTACTGTATTCTGGACACACTGGGACATATAACTATATTCCTATATTCCTTAATTAGCAGAAGTGTTATATGTATGAGTATTTGGTTAAATTTGGCCTTATTATTGAAGAACATTTATAGTAATTACTGTGTATTAAAAAGAAACCCACAAAAATTTGTTGAATTATGTGAAAAATATTACTCCTCTAAATTAACTTTTCCAAACACACTGAGTACTTTCAAATTTTTACATCTGTCTTTTTCTTTAATAACCTTCATAGTAAACTCCTGGATTTTCAGAGTAACTGAAAATATTTTTGATTCTTTTTTTTAAGACAATAGTGGGCTTAAACTACTGGTATGAATTTGCAAAATGTCTTTTTAAAATAAACTCTCAAACTTTTTATATCTTTCTATTAGTGCCTTTTGCTTTCCCATGTCAAACTTTTATGAAGTGCATCTGAGGAATTCAGTGAGTTTGGTTACATTCAGGGTAAGTTAATGCCAAAATGTTAATTCTCTAGCTTGCTTTCCTTCTGTTTTTCAAAATCCCTTTCCCTAAGTATATCCTCCCCTGGGAAATACCTCTTAATATGATATTCCAAAGCAATAAACATCACTAATGTGACGCTTTCAGTGTCTATGTTGGCAATTTTTTCATCCTGTTTCTTCAATAAAGACGTTGCTGTCTTACCATTCATATTACCTGGCTGCTCTAAAATATATCACCTATATTTGAATTTATTTTTTTTTGACCATGACCAACAAAATGATTGGCAAAACAAGATGAAAGGATCATTTATCTTGATGCACTGCCTCTGCTGCCATCAGACCCTTCACACTGTTATCTTCTTCTTCTATATTTGCCATCATAGATGTTGTATCTCATCTAACTAATTCACTTATAGTAACTTTGACGGATATGTAAGAGAAAATTAGTATATTTTGCATTAAATGGCAGTTTTTCAAATAGCCTGTAAGTGTGATGCTCATCTGATTAAGCACAGGTTTCTTACCATGGAGCTATCTACATCTTAATTAAGAATCTTAGCCTGTCTTTACCCTTAGTGGAAAGTAGTTCTTGGGACCAGGTATTATCAGCCTAAACCTGTAAATATGAATATCTCTGAGCAAATCACTCTTTGTGATCAGTAAGAACAGACTGGCTTTTAAGGAGAAAAATAGGTTGAACATCATAAAATGGCACTGTCTGACATGTATTGGAAAGCAGTATGCTTCGGGGGTAGTTTTAAGCATTTGTACCTGGAGATGAAGAAGAACATGTATGAAATTCACACACAGTGTCAAAACCAAGACCATGTCTGAATAAATTATATCACTACACCTGTATTGATTTACAACAAAAAAAAATCAAACAAGAAAAATAAAAGAAAAAAGACTCTATTAGTGCAAGATGTTACATTAGGGTTTAGCCAGATTTATTACTTTTAGGTAGCCTAGTTGAATTTTATAAAACAAATATAATGATTATACTCTGGTTTATCTGTGCAAACCTTATTTGTAATGATTTCTGAATCATGTGACTGTATTTCATTAAATTCAATGAATTCGTTCATGTCTATTAATCTACATGGGTCCCAAAACAATAAGTGATTTTGATTTAAATATGACTACATAAAATCATAATTGTAATTGTTTTTAAAAGAAAGTCTTATTGTAGAAGACTACATAGAGGATTATTGATCATTATAAAAGAAGTCTTGCATTCACAATATTAAATTTTTTAATGTTGGTCTTTCTTTTCTTACGCAAGCTGTTGTGCACCAGCATTCTACTTCATAAGCAAAGACATTGGTTTTAAATGCCCTCTGTTGCAGAACTGCCTTGCAATAACATTTTGAAGCATTAATTTCAAGACCTATTGATTATGTATATACCAGGTAACAGGTGAACAGTTGGGAAGAATTTCTCCTTACAAGTGCAACTTCTAAGAAGTCATAGCTTGCCTTTTCAGAATGGAAACAGTAATTTAGATGTTTTTTCACAAAACAACCTAACAAGCAAATAAAAATATGGGAGTTGTAGAGATCTCTGCATTCCTGTGAGCAGTGACCATGCTTAAGCTGTGTCTGTGCTGCTCACACTGTGATCTTTCATTTGGGTTGAATTTGGCCCTGCCACTGCCTCACTGAGCTCCGTGGGGCTAATTGCCAAGGGAGCTGCTACGGAGAAGCTGACAAAGGCAAGCTAATTCTGGGACTGTTCCCCTGTGACGTGCATTACTTATGACAGGAGAATTCAAAATAATTTTTAATGTGGATTTATACTGAAATAAAACAGCTCTATTAATTGCAAGTGGAAGTGAGTGGAGTGAAAGGAGAATCTAAATGCTCATGATTTTGGAAACATGACTGAATATATTATCATTACTATTGTAGAAGCTCCAGAACCATTGAGTGCTACATCAGTAATAACTTGTTTTTTTGAAATTTCAGTGTGTGAGGTACTAATAGATTTGATTTATCCTATGAACTTCAGAATGATTTAGCATTACCTTGTCTGTCATTGGTAGCAAACACTGTCTTTCATGGATTGAAGAGCTACTTTGAAAATGCTTCTCAGTATATTGTACATAAGAACCAAAATAATTTATAAGAATTTCAAAAGTTATTTTAAAATATAGGCATGCAGTATCTAAGAAATCTTGTTCAGGTAAATTAAAGAATTTGACTTTGGAAACCAAATCAAGGATACTCCAGTTTAAATTTGTTGTTCATTGCTTCCTTGCTTTTCAACATCAAACTGTTATGTCAAAATATTTCACTCTGATTTTAAGGAAGAATAAGATCAAAAAACTGCTGCCATAACACAATTCCCTCCATATCTTTAGCATATGTATTTATGACAGGGTTTTTGGGTTTTTGTATCATCAAATTCCCTGGTAAACACTGAGTATTCACTGATGTAAAGTGAAGAAAACACTGGATACTGATGTGATCTATCATTCACCAGCATAGTATCTATGCACTAAAATCACAGCTTTCTATGTGCTATTTTTCTTTCTCCTCATGATTATAAATGAAAAGAATCAGAATTCTGAAGATAAAGGTTTCCAAGGTCAGTAATTCAGTGAATATTAAAATGTATTGAAAAAAAATTTCTTTCTGATACAGAAGTGACAGAAAATGGTGAAGTTCTAAAGGCATCAGCTTCATTCTGGAGTAATCAACTCTGAATTAGAAGCAATTAGATATGAAAACTTTTCTTAAGATGTGTATTTCAAAAAAATAGACAGTATAATTTTCCAAAAATTACCTACAGACCACAATTTTGCATATATTGATTGCAACTGACAACTTTTAAAAATTAAAATTATGTGAAGAAAACAATATTGTACTAAATAAAACTAATCTTGGTCTACCTTAAAATTTTAAAAGTTTGCTTCATAAAAGTAAGAATTCTATAGGGTGCTCCTTCAAACTACAAATAATATATGCTGGCATATCATGTAATCTAAATGGTAACAGTTTTGTTTACTATTCCTTGTTAGTAGAAAATCCCCAAATGCAAACATCTTTTTGACACTATCCAGTTAATGTAAATGAAAAATCTTGCTACAGTGTCATCTTCCAAAATACTCTGGTATTTAATCTACTCTGCCAGTTTAGATATTTTTATGGAAATGCATCATAACTGGTTTTCACAGCATCCCTAAACTATATTTTACTTTGAATCTTAAACATCATTGAGTAAAAATATTAAAAGAGATGCCGTGTGCTTGATAATAGAGTAATCAAAAATAGAATAAATGGTGTGTCCAGCTAGGCATGTTATTTCTTTGTTTTCTAATCCTTTTGTTGTGCTTCATTTTGTAAGTCCTCCCTACAGCTGAATAGAAAATGTTATCAATAAAGGCAAGCTATTAATCCACCCATGACAAAAATTAAGATATATTTGTCCTTTAAGGCTGACTGCTTCTGTTCTGTTCATCTATGGAGGTCAATAACCTGTAAGTGTTTAATGAATATTGCTATAATGTTACTTTCATTATTGAATTAGAGATGGCTTTGAAGAAGACATAATGGTTTGATCTGTTTTGTTTTATATTTATTAAACATTAAAAAATCTATGAGTTGTATTTCTTTGGTTAATATTTTGAATGAGGATGAGTGTTTACATAAGATTTGCACAAGGAAAAAACATTTTAAATTTATAATAAATAATAACTTTTTTGTCCATTAATGAGTACATTTATACTTTTGTGTATCCTAGCAAATCTGAAATAGATTTATTACAGTAGACTACTTCACAGTCCTGGGATTAAATTATTACCATGTAATTTTGTATAAATATTTGATATATTCATTATTTCATGTTAGTTAGTCTTTATTATCAGAAGATCAAGATAATGGAAGGGCCAATTAAAATCACAAAGATGTCACTGTTAACAGAATAAAAAAGTTCAGATTTAAGGTCCATTCAGAAAATGAACTTAAACCCAGATGTATCTTATGTGTTCCTCAAAGCACTTAATGAAAGCTCAGAAAGGTTAAAACAAGGTCCTTTCACTTCTTGTACATGTGCAGTGAACGTGTCTGAGAGCAGGTTCATCTCTAGTCAAAACTCTTTCACAGTGATCTACAGAAACTACCCTGATTAACACTTTTCTAAACATACCAGACCACATGCTGAAGAATGTTTCTCAAACAGCCACTCAAATTATATGGAGAGACCAAATGCTGGTCTCTGAAATTGTCCTAGATATTTGCACTGTTACATATTTTGCAAGTTCCAGCAAAGAAGGAGAAAGAGGAGTCTCCCTTTCTTCTGCCTCCATTAGTATATGGATTTTGTATGCTACATACTTGTACTGATGGCAGTTTCTTACAGGAAATATGATTATATAGGTTTTCTACAGAAAATTTCATGTTCTAGTTTCCCTAAAAAGCAGACCTGAATCCTAATTTTTTAGAAGCATCAGTTGTACAATTCAATTCTTTCAAAAGCTTTCTCATCTGTTGAAAATGAATAATTATTAAACAAGCCATTAGAAAATAAGCTGCACAATGCGTTCATAGATAAATATAAATTACAGTTTAAAGCCTCCTGTGCTGTCATAAGTTCATGTGCAAGACTGCTCAGAGCAGGCAACATCACAGTACAGGACATTGAACAGATATATAACAGAAGATTCTTTGTCAATTATACATACTTTTAAAGTAAGCACGTACAGTCCTCAATTCTTTGGTGTTTCACAAAATCTAAACATTCTTCTTTGTCTTCTCTTTTTCCTTTATTCCACAGCAGTATATCAGATACAGGTTAACCTAACTCATGGGACCAAATAGAAGTACATGTTAAAACTATTCTTTCTTAGGCAGCTCAACAGTCCTGTTACTTTGCTTATAAGACAATTTCATGGTTATGTTTTTGTTTAATAGCTTTTTTCCTTGAATTAAAGTTAAACATGTGATAATGTTATTCTACAATATGAGTCAAACTATCCTGAGATAAATATTTCTCATAAATAACAGACCTACATATTCCAACTAACATTAGATTAGAAATATAAAGTAAGCAAATTAAATCACACGAGGAAAAAAAACCCGAAACAACCAACACAATGAAGCAATAAAATTAAAATTATTATTGTAGTGTTCAGAAAGAGGTTATATATACTAATATGTCATAGCTGCTTTCCAAATGATATTGCAAACACTTTGAAAATTGGCAGAAAAAAGGGACAAAATGAATGCAAGATCCAAGATATTGTTACCAATACATCAACATTTCCATAAAAGTTCTCCCCTTGACCATTAGATATGTGTAATTTGAGTAGGAAAAAAATATAGGTATATATGTTTTTTGAAATGTTGTCAAACTGCTAACAAAATTAATGTGAACTTCAAATTTGTGTGTGTGTGTGTGTGTGTGTGAAAGGACAATAATTGCAATCCAGTTTCTCAGCACTGTGACAAGTCACAAATCTACTCTTCTTGCAGAGCTGTCTTTTAGAAATTGCTGTTTTATTTAGTAGAATGTTTTCTAGCTGTTATGCTTGCAAAGAAAATATTTGTGATGTGAAAAGGGTATTAAATGGAGCAGTGTCCTATTTCCAGACATAACGCCAAGTGAGATCCATTCATCAAAGGAAGCTATTAACCTTTATACCTACAGCCTCACTTGTCAATATCTTTAACTTTCATTCCAATGATCATTTCATCAGAAAAATCTGATTTTTTGGTCCCTCATTCCAGATTGCCAATAACATCTGACAAAACAGCTTTCTTGATGACCTTCTTAATGTAATATGTTGTAAATATAATGACCTTAAACATAGGAAATTTTGGAAGAGTATAATTTAAACTGAACAAAATAATAAGATAAATAACAGTGTTCCTATTTTTGCTTGATACTGATATTACTATTTACATTGCTGTGAAGCGCTTTCATGTATGATTAGTCAAAATCTTCTACTCTTCCGTTAATGGATTCTGCCACAGAAGTTCTAGGTTGTCATTTTATATTGCCATACAAATCAAAATCTACAGCGCAAAAATAGATATATATTTTATATCTAAACATGCAACTAACTTCTACTGTGTGAAAATAGTGCTATTCCTTCTTAATGTGTCTGGTCACATCTTTTACCATCATATTTTTCTTCAGGGCGTGAGCTAGTTTCCTCTTTAGATACAAGTGTGTTAGCAATTCCCTTCTGGCATACTTTTTTCAATCCTATAACATCTCAACCTTTCTGGATTCATTGGATTGAATTCTGCTTGCTCTGACTTAAGAAAAAGGATTAAGTTCCAGAGTCAGATATTTAAATGCAGATTTTTATGGATAGTTGGGTTTCTTAGTTTAGTCCCTGGAAAGCTGGACCTCAATTTGCTTGATCATGCATGTATTTCTAAAGCTATTTAAATACCCTGTGGTATCCAAGGAATTCACATGGTAGATATGATTCAGGACTTAGGTATACAATACAGAGATATGAAAACTTATGCTCTTCTGCTGCTCAGTTCTGGGCCCTTACTACAAGAAAAACACACTGAAGTGTCCAGGGAAGGGCAATGGAGCTGGTAAATCATCTGGAGCACAAGTCTTATGACAGCCAGCTGAGGGAGCTGGGATTGTTTGGCCTGGAGAAAAGGAGGCTCAGCGGGGACTGTACTGCTGTTTGTAATTGCCTGAAAGGAGGTTGTACCCGCGTGGGGGTCAGCCTCTTGTCCCAGGCAATCAGCAACAGGATGAGGACAAAACCTCAAGCTGTGCAAGGGGAGATTCAGGTTGGACATTAGGCAGAATTTCTTCAGAAAGTGTTGTCAAGCACTGGAACTGACAGCCCCGTGAAGTGGTTGAGTCAGCATCACTGGAGGTGTTTAAATGACATGGTGTTGTAGGTCTTGGGGACATGATTTAGTGGTGAACCTGACAGTTCTGAGTTAATGGTAGGACTTAATGTTCTTTTCCAAGCCTAACAATTCTATGATTCTATGCAGAAAATATTTGCAAGAGCATCTCAAATAGCACTCACATTTAGGTGGCTGAGATTGGTTCCTGTTTGACTTTAGCACTGGAGTCATAAAGCAGTTCAACTGAATGAAATTAGGTATCTAGTATGAGGAGATAAAAGCTCTTTACGTCCTGCTGGCTGTATTGACCAGCTTTTCACTGACTACAGTGGATGCTAAAGATTCCTAGGGCACATAATGATGGCTACACCATGAATAGACATAGGCAAGTTGATTCTCACCCATGATGGTTTTTTTTTCTCCTAATATTTTTTTTGACATAGCCTTTTCCACCCCTAGCAAAAAATCTTTTAATTCCATTTTCTCTAACATTCATTTATCAAAAACCTAAATACTGATTTTATTTTGTCTCCATCTGTTTTCCTTTCCTCCTAGTTTTCTGTTGTTTATATCCTTCCCAAACCAATTACCATAGTTGTGATCCATTTGCTTGAACTTAAAGGTTTGCAGTGTAGATACCGAGCCTAGGGGCCCACCTTTTACTCCCTTTATAGGCAGTGTAGGAAGATAGGCATTTCTAGAAAGTGATTCAAGGATTTGCTTTAGGTAGTAACTGTAAGATGATAATAATTATGCATCAAATGCCTATTTTATTTAACTGAAAATTTCTATTTCAAAAAACTATTTGTGAATGCAACATGAGACTGCAAACTGAACAAGTTCTGGAAAGGTAAGGATTTTCTCTGTTTTATCAATATTACTTACTGTTCAAACCAAAGATCAGTTATCTATTTTTAATTTAATGCCAGTTATTTAGTAACACATCCTCTCATATTTTACTTTTATACATATAGCCACAATGCTTGACTTACTAACCTCATGTGTATTTTAAAACACTTAATAACAAAAAAAAAAAAAAAAAAAAGGACCCCTTGCATGCAGTTTGCATGTATTTTGCTGTTTGTTTTGGCATGCTGAAGACTAGAAGAGCCCAGGGAAAGCTCACTCATCCTTTGCAAACGTGCCACTTAGCTGCCAATATTTGATCTCCAATCTTACATCTTGTTTATTTTGTTTGTAGTGAATTATCATTATGGCATTGTGCCTTTTGAACAGACTTCATTGATATAAAAATGTGCTCTGATCTGGCCAAGTGAAAAATATGTAATGTCTTCTTGCAATGTTTCCAGTGAGAGTCCTTTTAGGACCCTTTTCAAAAATAATTAAAAGGACATGACTCCAAACCAATGAATATTCAGCAGTGTAGCCATTGTCAGTCCAAAATAACTTGCAAGTTAATAAGAATGGAAAAAATGGAATGGAATGGAAAATGGAAATGGAAAAAAGTTCTTGATCAGCTTTTGATTGTGATTTTTGAAGTGATCCAAGAAACTCATGTACCAGACCGGACTTGTAATTTGCTTACAGAGCAACAAGTGGGCACACAGCTCTTGTGGCAAGCCCCAGTTAACGTAGTGAGTAGTTAAAAGAGTATAGGAAATATTGAAAGGTCATAAAAATTGTGTGCAGAAGAAAGAAATTATAAGAATACATTAAATAGTGACACTTTCTAGACAATTAGAAAGGTGTAGCAATAATTCCTCTTTACCTCTATGTAATGTGTAGATGAGACTTCAACAAACAGTTTGGAAAAAAATATCCCAAATCTACTTTAGTTTGTTTGAATATATATTGAAATCTGTAGTGAAGACTCTATTTCCAAAATGCACAGCAAGTATATGTCAAGGAATATATTAATTTAGTTTTCAAAGGAATATATTATTTAGTTTTTAATTCAATATGATAGTTCAATATTCTTTCAGGTTCTATTACTTTAAGGAGACTTTTTGAGAGGTTTGAGTTTGACCCAAACTGTCCACAATTCAGGCTGATTGTCACATGCAAATATAACTAGTGAACCCTAGTGTTAACAAAATCTGGAAGGATCCCTCAAAATAAGGGAAGGAAATGACTCTTTTTTTTTCTTTTCTGCTTAGTTACCTCATGTTTCAGACTTTCTCATCTCCTTGATGATGCACAGTGGAGTGGGGAGGTTATGGCAGATGGTCACAGGACCCTTGCTTCCATCCCAAAAGGGGGTGGTGATACTGTCCACACTGTACAGAGGGATAGACATGAAGGTGTCAATTCAGTCCAAGCCTACACACTTTGGGGAGAGCATGCATCTAATTGTCACAGCCTGGTTACAGACAGATCTAATGATTACAGAGACAAATGAAAAAAATAAAAACCAAAAAACCCAGCAGAAAAAACAGAAGTAAACACAAAAGATCCCCATTCTTAAGAAAAAAAAACCCCATCTATTAAGAATTTCCTTTGTGTGCACCTCTATGCAATTTGTGATTAGGCATCACTGATTTACAGATAAATAATGTATTTATAGGACAGCAGGAAGGTCTGATTCTAGTAGCTTAATATAAAATAAATTGCATGAATTTAAATTCATGCTCTAGGGTTTTGGACAATATCTGCCTGTCAGCAATTACTTAGATACTTGTATGGGTATCAAATAATTTAATTTTTACTACCTGTGAGGTCGGGATGTGTGTGTATGTGTATTCTTTTGAACCATCTGGCACCAACTGAGCATGGGATGACCATTTAAGCCAGGCAGTAGAGGGGCTGAGCCAGGTATATGAACCCCTGGGGGTCAATTCAGTCTAACATCTTAATTAATGACCAGGGTGATGGGCCAGAGTGCACCCTCAGCAAATTTGCTGATGGTACAAAACTGAGAGGAGTGCTTTATACACCAGATGGCTGTGCTGCCATTGAGAGGGACCTCAAAAGGCTGGAGAAATGGGCTTACAGGAACTTCCTGAAGTTCAGCAAAGGAAAATGACCCGTCTTGCTTCTGGGGAGGAGTAACCCCAGGCAGTACACGCTGGGGCTCACTGGCTGGAAAGCAGCTCTGCAGAAGGAAACCCCAGCAGTATGCCCTTGTGGCAAAAGAAGACCAGCAGCCTCCTAAGCTGCAAGAGCATCACCTGAAGGCTGAAAGAAGTGACTCTTTCAGTCTTCTCAGCTCTGGTGGGGCCCGTTTGGAGTGCTGGGCCAAGGTCTGGGCTTTGCACTGCAAGAGAGACACGGACACGCGAGAGCCTGCCTGGCAAAGTGCTAAGGTAATTACGGGGCTGGAGAATCTCTCCCTGAGAGCTGGGACTGTTCAGCCCGGAAAAGAGATGGTTCAGGGGGATCTTATACACATGTATAAATACCTCATGGAGGGTTAAAGACAATGGAGCCAGGACCTTCTACTAGTGCTAAGTAACAGGACAAGGGGTGATGCACACAAACCGAGATTCAGGAAATTCCTCCTAAAAATAAGGAAAAGCTTTTTTTACTACAAAGATGGTCAAAGACTAAAACAGATCCCTCAGCAAAGTTGTAGTCTTTATCCTTGGAAATACTCTAAACAAAATTGAGCATAGCCCTGAGCAACCTGCTAAAGCTGGAGCTGAGTTCTTGGACCAGATGGTCTCAAGAGGTACCTTCCAAACTCAGCCATTTTTGATTCTGTGATGACACTGATGGGAAATTTTAATTATAAAATCAATATATCTTTTAGCACTCATTATTATTGTCCTAACCATAAGAAAATGAAATATAAAAAGGACAATGCATTGTATTTCTTTATCCAAAACACAGGGGTTTTCTTCGAAAATTTTGATGTGAAAACTTCCAGTCAGTGCAAAGGGAATTTTGTCTGGGAGATTTCTTAAATAATAATGGTAACAAAAATCATTGTAATGAGTCTGGTTGGGATAGAGTCGTTTTTCTTCACAGTAACCTATATGATGCTCTGCTTTTTTTTTTTTTTAGTGATAAAACAATGGTGATATCACTTCAATGTTTTAGATGCGCTAATTAAGCTGTCTTTATCTCAACCTATAAGTTTTTCTTGGTTTTGCCTTCCAATTCCCTCCCCCATCCTGCTGGGGGAAAGTGAGATACTAACTGTGTGGGGACATATCTGCTGGCTGGGTCATCCACCACCACAATCATTTAGACCATTTAGATCAAATACAGATATGAGCTCACCTCATCAATAGTAATCAAACAACAATTGAGGCTAAAAACAACTACTGTAAACACATTTGCATTTGAAATTCAGTTTTATTAAGCAGAGACAGAATTACCATAGAGATTTCATAACACATGGAGTTGTATTTTGTATCTGCTAGGGCAAGATGAGTTATATAAATGACTAAATCATCAAGACTATTTAGATAATATTCACAAAATTACAGTAGTTCCAGATTTGTGCTGTTTGAATATTTTATAATAGTATTCTATTTAATTGACTGTACACAGCCTAAAAATGGCAGTTTTGCAAAATTTCATTTCACTCTTCATTGTCATCTGAGAGACCACAGAGCCATGAGCAGAAGGGCAGTGAACATGGCTTGTGGAAAATTGCAGGAGACAATCTTCAGCTATCATCTAAGTTTCACAGGCAATGCCTAACACTCATGAGGGAAACAAAAGTTCATTAAATAGGTATGAAACTTACATATTACTCTGCGCAAGCACTCTACTTGTTATGTAGGACTGGTTTGGTTTTGATTCTTCCATGCTTTTGATCCTTGTATCCCCCTAAATCACTTATTCCCTAAATGAGTGTGCAGCTCTACTATCTGATCATTTGTTGGTCTTCACCTGGTGCCCTAAGCCAAAGGATGGAGTTGCACTTTTCAATTATGGACAATTGCAAGTGAGAAACAAGGCATTATTAGTCCATAAATGTGGGACAAAACTGGCTTTGCAAAGCATGTTTCAGATCAAGTATCCTACTGCAGCATTTTCTGTTTGAAAGTTATATCAACATAATAAAACAGAGTATCTACTTGATTTTAAAAGTCACAATAAGAATATTTGAATATAAGAATATTCACTAATGCAAAGTACATGGCCAGGGTATATAGGCCAGATATCAGCGCAAAAGATCCTGCTTTATTGAAAGGCTGGCCCTGATGCCAGCTTTCTAGGCACTGCTAGAAATTAAGACAAAGGTCTCATTTTCAGAAATGACAGAACTTTTCTAACCAGATGCAGCTGGAGCAGCACTGATTTCCCAGAGACTACTTAGCATCCCGTCATTGGTATTCAAAGGACACTTTTGAAAATTTTAACTAGAGGATACTAACCTCATTTGTCCTTGTTTGTATATTTGGAAATACCAGTGAGCAACATGTCTCTAGACTGGTGGGCAGGTATAGGGCTTCTTCTTTATTCATATTGATACTCTTTCCTAATCCAAGAGCAAAAGGTATGTGTGCATCCTACACACCACTCTGCAAGTACTAAGTATTCACCACCCTGAATGTTCAGCTCAGGATTTATCAAGCATCAGGTACATTGCTTAGAATGAGCTTTCAGAGATTAATTTTCCCATTAAAATTAATTTAATATAAACACTTTGTAACATTTGGGTAAATTCGTTGCTTTTTCTAAATCTTCTGCCTAACTGGCTAGACTACATGAAACTATTTAAGAAAAGCTATTGCATGGGAGAGCAAATCCACCCATAGGAATTCAATTCTTTTTAGTCACCTGGATGTTCATAAGACATTTTTAGTTACTTATGCAGCTCTTACTGGTAAATTCGAAAAACTCAGGAATAAAGGGATTTTTCTTGGCAAATGGCTAAGTTTTATATTTCACCCTTATAGTCACTCCTACTGTGCTCCTCTCAGTGGTAATGCTGAAATAGTTCTGAACTAGTAAAATAAACCTTTAAAAAGTTTCAAGCAGATTTTCTTGATTTAAAAATGGTGATTTATGATTATGCGAACTAGGTTTAATATGCATTAGGAATTCAAATGCTGTTGCAATAATTTTTTAGTAAAAGCTGCTTTTTAGAACTACCTTTGCACATTCTCTCCACAAGCAATAATTCTTCATCTATAGAGTAATTTATTTCTTCTGGTTTTAATATGTTACAGATGAATGGTTGTATGTCTTTCCTGTTAGAGCATTACAAGACAGGCCACTTTTGCATTAGGCTGGTACTACAACAGATACCTGTGGTGCTCTTCATGGTTCATGTGGTACTAATTTAAATGGGAAGTTGCACATATTTCATTGAAACACTTGGTAAAGCCAGCTTTCACAGAAGGGTGCAAATGATGGACTGTTCTCTGTGTGCAGCTGAACTGCTCTAAATGTGTCAGTGAGGGTTATGGATCATTTCATTCACCCATCAGCTCTGGTCTGCTGTGTGTACAAATCACAGTATAGTGTCATCCAACAGAACATTCCTGACAATACTAGAACATTTATAGTACTGCCATTTTTAATAGGAGTTCTGCAATCCTGTTTAAATAGTATTACTTCTTTAACTCTTTAAACTCTGAATTTAAAGTAATTTTTGGTTTCCTTCTACTTTAGCTGCAGTGCCCCCAGTTTGGGGCCTTTTCTCATTTTTCTTGGCTTCATGGCTAGTGGGGAAGGAAATAAGAGACACTCAAGGTTAAAGGTAAGTTACAGCTAGGACCTACATAAAAGAAATTTTAAGTCTCCAAAAATCGAGTTGTTTTCTGTATGTTGTTTTCTGAGGTTTTTTCTGGTTTTTTGCTTAGAAGTGATCTTTCGATAATTCAATACCCCATGAGCACACAGTGCCTTTAAATATCAAACAGTCCACCTTCATTATCTGTCAAGAATTGATTGAATTGATGATAAATGTTACGTGATTAGTGAAACTTTTGTCTTTCAATTGTCAAGATGAAAAACGTTTTTGGCAGTTGCACTACAGTATTTTCCCATACCTAGACTTCACATTTGAGAAAACAAAAAAATTTAAAGGAAACATTGTCAGTGGCTTCTCCTCATGGATGTAAGGAACTGCAGCAAGAAACCTTGTATAATTACAATTACTGTAGAAACAAAGTCATGTATTTTGTTTAGGGAGTAGTCAATTATTTCAGTGCTACTTCTTTTCTCTGTGTTAGAATCAATCCCTCCTCTTCTTAATCAAGGGTTGTGAGTATTCATTTTCTCCTGATGAACTGGTAACTTATCTAAGTGCAAGGGAGATTTTCAGACTGGTGAATTTCAAGTAGCTTACTCAATGTACTGAAGTTTTAAGTTCTTGTTCAACCCAAACTTACAGTCACTGGACATTGTAAGGCTCCTAACTCTGCCTTTCAGGTTTCTCCATGGATTATGGGAAGACTCATCAATATAGTTGGCCAATTATGGATTTAGAAGCCTGCATTTAAGAAATAGGGTTTGAGATGTTTTAGTACAAATTTTGATAGCTGGTATATTCCCAAATCAGTTCACTGTACTGTAACCCTCCAGAGTAGCCTATTTTTGATCAATGTTGCTTCATATACCTCATTTCTGAGTTTATACAGCACACTGTCATTCTGCATATCTCCTAAATATGCAGGGACTGCTCTGAAAGCAGCACTCTTAAGTAAAACAAGGCAGAAACCAGCAATAATTTTTTAATTGGACAACACAGGCTTTTTCGCGATTGTGACTAATCCTGTAAATCTGTCATGTCTGAAGTTAATAATAACAAAAAATTGTTAACACCACTAACCATTTTATTTTCTTGAAAGTAAGATCCTGGATCATCACTTACTAACACTGTATGTGGAGGTATATTAACCACTGAATATGGGTTATTTATTCCCCTCTAGCTGTGGTAGAAAGTACTCCCTTATGGACAACAGTGCAACTGTCAACAATGTTTTATTTTTACTGTTTCAAACAAAACCCCATGCTCATGCTGTATACACACATTATCAATGCACCCATAAATAGGACCATGATGTCTCATGTATTTTTTAATTATTAAATTAAATTTATCATTGTTAAATTTTCTCTTAGGCCATTCACAAAAACTGAATCTTTTCAGTGCTTTTAGGTACGAGATTAGAGGTAGTTTGGGGAGGCCACTCTCCAAAGCCGTATAGTGACACCTTTCTTCTGTCTTTTTTTCCCTTCCTGTTGATAGGATGCCATGGCAGCTCAAGAGGTTAAAGAAATAAGAAGATTAATAGGAATATCTTCTAAAGTAATTTTTCTTGTTGTAAAAACTACTTACTTTATTCTCATATTTCATGTCAGGGTAAGGGCCAAGTTCTGCAAGGTTTGAACAAAATTCCTGTCATAATTTTTATAATTAGAGATAATTAGCAAGCATTTTATTTGACTTGGGAGTATGATATAATTACTCCTTGCATGCTCTTACTCCAGCATTAGCTTCTGCTTCTAAGCTTTTGATTTTCTGTAAATTTAAACACATTTGCTGAACATATTTTAAAAACCTACACTGTAAAAAGAAAAGTTATTAAGTTCACTGTGAGGATAGTTTTGAACTTAGTTTCCCTCTTATGTGCATGATAGAAAGTTTTCTCTTCTACCACTGACTTCATTGAGAGTAATGTGGATTACTATTCCTGCTTATGTAAATGAATGAAACTCCATACTGGTATCAGCCAGCCTGTCAACATAAAATAACTAATGGATTTGATCATATCTATGTTTTTTTTTCCCTGTGAGATTGCTACTGGTTTTGGGGGTTTTTTTTAATGTTTGTTGGCAACGTCTCTCCTCTCAGAGCTAGAGGGCAAGGGCCCACTCTTGGCTTTTGCAGATATGCATACTGTGTTATAGAGACACTTTAGCTTTTCCTTGAATAAACCCTAACAATGCCATTCATTCCCCCTGTAAATTAAAAGAAAATATATTATACTTTCCAATTT
Organism: Atrichornis clamosus; assembly: GCA_013400975.1. Taxonomy (NCBI): domain Eukaryota; kingdom Metazoa; phylum Chordata; class Aves; order Passeriformes; family Menuridae; genus Atrichornis; species Atrichornis clamosus. The sequence continues at coordinate 52,833 of WBMZ01010935.1, read as the reverse complement.
ATGAAATTAAAGTTGACAGACAATGGTGATATGCTCTGAATATGTTATTGAAATTATTTGCAAGATTAGAACACATAAATTACTCCATTTCACACCATGTATAAATAATGTTTCTTTCTGCCCCTTCGTACAAGAGTGTATGTTTGGGAACAGTCACTTTTTCTTTAAAAAAATCTATTTGTTAAAAATGAGACATGATTTCCTGCCAGGGAAGCTGACAGAGGAAAAAAAAATGGTGAGGGAGAAGATTCTTTTCATCTGCTTCAGAATGATCACTATGTGATGCTGCTTCCTAAATTCCCTAGCTAAAAGCCAGCCTCACCACAGAAAAATTGCTCATATCCATTTCCCAAATTGAGTAATGGCAAGCAGAGATTCTTGGAATACGTCTACTCTTCACAATGAAAGGCTGTGTTGGACATACTCTAGCGCACTCTGAGCAAGCTGCTAAGTCTGTATAGCGAGGATACAAGCATGTGACGCAGAAGCTATAAAACCACATTAAAGTAGCATAGCCCTGACAGACAGGACTAATAAGCCCATATGCAGTACCTCCTGCTCCAAAGATAACCCACTCCCAAATTGCTTGGGTACTGCAGTGTGGGACTTCACACACAGACAGTCTTGTCAAATGCCACAAAAGAATTCTATTCTCTTCCCTGGTTTCTGCAAGGGGAGGCTTATGGCTTCATCTTTAGACTTTAGATCAGTATAACTGGATATTTGAAAGGCTGTACAGAGATGGGACAAATCAAGACAAGCATGAAAGAAAATTTAACTGAAAGGGGAAGTTCAGCGTGGCTCACTGTTGCTACTGATTCTAAATTGCAATCTTTTCCATGGGCAGTTCCTATGTAGGAGGCTTGAAAACTAGTGATAGTTATGATTTTTTCAAAAGTGGCTATTTTGTTTGGGTTTTTTCTACTCAGTGTGTACCCCTGTGCTATACACCAAGCAATTGACCTACATAAACCTGTAGAGAAACATGATTTCCAGCAACACATGGTTCCAAGAAGTTCAACATTATCTTGAATATGTAAGCGGTTATTTGACAAAGCATTAGTAGTGCAGGTTGTGTTTAACAAAAGCAATGATGAAAAGTGATTAAAACTTTAATGACTGAGCCACATTTCACAAATACTGATTGCTTAATCACCACTTACTGCTTCACCAATATGACTCTAACAATGAACATTTGTTTTCAAGGAAACATTGCAAGTTCCCAATCGATTAACAAAACATTAAGTGAGTTTTCCCTTTCCCATTCCTGTGTTCATTTTTGATCCCCAATACATCGTATTCCTACATCTCACACGGTTATGCAATGTGCACGTTAAAATTAGTGGAATTCCTAACCCGTGAGAGAATTGCAAACTCTTTTTTCATTGATATTCCACAAAGGAAGTGAATTTGGAAACTAATGTGGTTTTGGGGGAAAACCTGAATAGAGGTCTTAGTGGTGTTCAGTTTTCAGAAGTTGGCATGTTGTTCAGTTTTGTCCAATTATCAATAAATAAGAGGGATTAGCTGCCGGTAATGGTGCAGTGGACAAAAGATGCAGGTCACATGCAGTGAATTCAGAAAAGTGAGAGTGTACTTAGGAAAAAAAGCTTTTCTAAATTAGCAATAAAAAGAGATGATTAGGTTAACTGTTTAGTTTCTAAAGTAGATAAATCCTGATGATATGAATTCACTGCTGAATTATACCCTGAGTGATATGTCAAGGTTCATCTAACTTTCATCTTCTTACTACAAAATAATAATTTAGCTCTTCATCTAACTTGCTGCACAAAAAGCTGAGCCTTTGGAAACCAATGAATATGACCTTGAGAACTGAAATCAAAAGAGAAGACAAACAGAACAGAAGTGAAACTTCAACTGGTTAAAATGTAGATTAATGATTTTAGAAGTTTAAATGTCACTCTGTCTATTTGCCTGAAATTTGTCCTGAAAAGAAGACTAAAAATGTTTAATCTTTAAGTACAGAATGTGAGCTTTAACAGAAGGTGTTCAGTACAGAAAGTATGTTGATTTATGTTATGAACAGTTCCCTAGCTTTTATAGTCCCTCTTTCAGTATCAATTTAAGCAATGAGATAATCAAAGTTAATTAAGAAAAGTTTGGTATTTAGAGTTTAGAGATGCAGATTCTTTGAGACTGATATTTTACCCTGTCCAGAAATCTGAGAAACAGTAGATCAGGAGTGATTCATACTCACAGATTAGCTAGGAGGCTTGAAGCAGGGGATGGAAAAGCACCTCCTACAGAGCACATAGAGTCTAGGTATCCAATAAATCTTTGCCATACTAATTCTTCAAGTGAACAGCAGAGAAGGACATAGTAAGGCGTCTTAGTGCTCAGCATCAGAAATTTTAGCCATTGGAACGTTATCTAAAATATGACATTACTCCCTATGCTGATAAATCCTATTGCACAACACATTCCCTATAGAACATCATACACCAGTAAATTCTATCCAATTCTTTATATGAATAATTCGTGGAAGAAGTGAGAAGCGAGCTTATAGTATTTGCAATATATTTTCATTTTAAAACCTCAAGCTTTCTGCAAGCTGGCCTGATGGACACTCTCAGTTTCTCTTCAGTACATGGAAATTGATATTTCAAGTTAGTTTAAAGCCCTAGGTTACATGACAGGCACAGAAATGTCCACTTGTAGTTCTGTTGTTTAAAATAACCATCTCAGATGCCTCTTAAACACCCTTTCATCATGCTTACACCGAGAGTGCCAGAAATAGAGATACCTCTGTCTGCTTTGTGTATTACTTTTTGTCAACAAGCATCAAAAGAAGAAAAAAAGACATGGCTGGGCAGCTTGCTCCATGAAGAAAATAAGCCACCAGAATCTTATAGATATTCTTTACATGCCTCCTATGTTACAGCACAAAGATTCAAAGTGTGAGAGTGTAGAGCAGACGAAGGGCTGGGGATGCTAAAGCAGAGCTCCCCTGTTTCATCCCATGGAGCTGACCAGAGCCCCTGCTGTTTAGGGGCTGTGCTGATGAACTTCCAGGAGTTTACCACTTTCCCAATCAGCTACCATATGGTAATAAACCCAACGCACATAGGAAGGGATGTTGTTCAGTTCTGATTAGAGGAGGTTGGAGACACATATTCCATTTTATGAACTAAAATACCTGCTGCACTTGGCTTGTGGATTGTACTTTTCTCAGGTATATGGCCTGGAAAATGGCTGATCTGTGCCAAGTAAGTGATGTTTATCAACTTGCAGCCTTTTATGAACACAGGGGAGAAAAATGTGTATAACAGGATTATAAAGACTTGAATCAAATCCAGACAAACTGTTCTTGTTTTCTAATCTGCAAACACGTAAATACTGTTACAGCTCTGAAAGTAGAAAAAAAGTGTAACTTTCCAAATAAAATTCTATTAAACTCTGCAAAGTTAATTAATGTAATAAATATGCCCGTGCTATATTAGGCGACAAACCTAACACTATTATCTTTTCCTATTTTCTTCCTGGGTAACTCAGTACCATCAGTATTCTAAGGCCTTGAACTATATACAGTGCACTCACTTAACTATCACTACCCAAAGCCAAGTATTTCAGGAACACACAGCAGCAAGTTATAAACAAAAAGTGGTTATGATTATACTGAGTAAAGTTTGGAGCCAGGATTTTCTATTGCAGTTTTATAGTAGAATGTTATATAAATTCCTTATTAAGAGGCTATAATTGCTAGAACTGGCATAGAATGTTTGTTTTATGAGACTATGATTCTATAATAAAGGTGGAAGTAGAGGAGATGACTGACAACAGTTAATGACACATATAGGAAAAATCTAAGTCATCTACAGTTTACAGACCATGTCTTGTGATGTCAACTAATCTCATCGCTTTTTAGTCAGACTCCACTTATAACTAACTGATTCACTAACTTGGACTGTCTTAGAATAGTGGATATGCCATGAATTAAGTAGCCCATATATTTGAGAGAGGAAAAAATGTACTACTTAATATATAGGTTCTGGATGTACCTACCGCCTTTTATCTGAATTTCATCAATTCAAAGATCAGTCTCGTTTCTCACCATCTCTCATAGTAAGGACATCCATTTTTTATGAAGTATCATGCTTGAGACTGCAGAAAGTCATAGATATGAGCAGTTCCTTTTCTTCTCTTTTGGGGGAACAAAAATACAACTCATCATATCTGCTAGTTTCTGGTGCTTTTGTTAGCCGTACAATGCCAGCAAATGGTCCATTTTAATGGATTCTCATTGTGCAACATTTTCTCCCACAAAACCAGTAGGACTCTCTTGAAAGTGGTGTAGTGCTGGTTAAAGGTAAAGGCATCCAGACCCAGCCTTGCTACCAATATCTCTCTCTCACTGGCTGATGGTGTCACTGGGAGGCTGTCTCTGTGGTCAGAGTAACGAGGGAAAGACAAGGCAGTGTCAGTCTGCAAACTTCCTCTGTTAGGAGGGTTCAGGCCATAGTTTAGTGACTTACAGGTACAGAATAGAAAAGACATCAGGAAGCTGAAACATTTAAAGGAAGGCATTTACAATTCAGTTCATGTTTGTGTTCTGATTGATTGAGGATTTCTTCATATCCAACTATATCACCTATCTAAGTTTTGCATCCTTTGGCTCCTAAAGTCTCAATAAATTAGTAAGTTCTGAATTCAGGGCTTCCACAAAGTTTCCTGAGCATTATGCCCACTAAATGGGGTTCACTGCATGCAGTAGTTTATTCACTTTCTGATATTTTCTGTTGCCAGGTGTGCTGAATCTAACCCATACTTTCACTAGGCTTGCTGTTCCAAATTTCACATTGATTTTGTGAATTTCATTCAGACTGACACCATGGAATAGCACTGAAATGTGGTTCTATTTTCATTACATAAGATACCTAGTACATCGACAATATTTTAGTGATATTGGGATAGTGACACCAATTATATATGACTAGATATTGTCGTGTTTTGACCCTGGCCGGATGCCAGGCACCCATGGAAACCACCTGCTCACTGCCGCTGCAACTGGACAGAGGAAAGAAAAAAAAATTCAAAGGCCTCATGCCTTGAGATAAGGACCCAGGAGAAAACACAGGCAAAAAAAAGGTTCAAGCTTAAAGATATGAGAGTTTAATTTATTACACTAACAGAAACAGAACAGGATAAAGAGAAGTAAAATGAGCCCTTAAAAAAACTCCTTCTCCCCCCCGCACTCCCTCCTCCCAGCTTTACCTCCTACCCCAAGGGTACAGGGAGCCAGGGAATGGGGGTTTTGGTCAGTTCATCATCTGTGGCTTCTTCCGCTGCTCAGGAGAAGAGTCATTTTCCCTTGCTTGCTCTCTTGGTTCCTTCCCAAGGGAGACAGTTCTCCAGGAACTTCTCTGATGTGAGTCCATCTCACGAGCAACAGCTCCCTGTGAGCTGCTGCAACGTGAGTCCATCCCACAGGCAGCAGCAGCCCCCCTCACACTGCTGCGGCGTGGGTCACTCCTCCATGGGGTGCCGTCTCCTTCCAAGTACCCACCTGCTCCAACCTGGGCCCCTCCACAGCTGCAGGTGGATCTCTGCACTCCCACCTGCTCCAACCTGAGCCCCTCCACAGCTGCAGGTGGATCTCTGCACTCCCGTGGGCCTCCATGGACTGCAGGGGCACAGCTGCTTCACCATGGTCTCACCACGGGCTGCAGAGGAATCTCAGCTCCGGCTCCTGTACCTCCTCCCACTCCTTCTGAACTGACCTTGGTGCCTCCATGTTGTTTTCTGCTCACATCTTCTCACTCTCCCCTTCTTCCTGGCTGGAATTAAAACTCTGCCACCAGGATTGTTTTGAATTCCTTCTTAAATCTGTTATCACAGAGGTGTTACCACTATTTCTAACTGGCCCAGCCTTGGCCTGCGGCATGTCCATCTTTGCAGCCAGCCAGACATTGGCCCTGCAGGACACGATGGTGGGAGCTTCCAGCAGCTTCTCACAGAAGCCACCCCTGTAGCCCCCCCTGCTACCAAAACCAGGCCTTGCAAACCCTCTGCTGATATTTACCCTGTTCTTGACAGGGAATGCTGGATTATATGCCTAAATGGAAGACAGTCCTTTGCTCAGCCTGAGGTACTCTCAGATATCTCTACTGGGGAGAAAAGAAATTGAAATGTGTTTTCTCCCTTTTTATTGTTACTATTGTTGTATTTGAGAAGTTATTAAAGGCTTGTTGTAGTTCCTCCCCTTTTTTTTTAAATTTACTACAGTGGTTGACACTCCAGTATCAATGGATAGATTTTACCATATTAAGAAATATTAGTGGTCATACATATGCAAGTAGTGGAAGACATTTACATATGTAATTCTTCACAACAGTTTTGGCAAGCAGTACTTACGTTTTATCTTTCTTATAACTCGATTTTATTTTTAATACACTACATTTCCCTTTACTTCTGAAATCTCCTCTACAAGCTGGGTTAAGTGAAAGGCAAAAATAGAGTCTCTGCTTCAAAAAATGTATGAAGGAAGAAACATGCAGTGAAAATACATAAAAGACAAAAAGAAAGGTAACAGACACACACTTGCCTTTGTTTCCATGCACAACACTGTGATACAGATATTCTTTTCTGCTCATTTATTTAAACAAGGAAATAGTCTTTCAGGCCAGACTTTTACACAGATGACAATGACACCCAAGTGTATGAGGGGTCTAATGGAACAGTTAATCTATCTCTGAGGTAATACATTAATTATTATAAGTAAAAGTGCAGAATTTAGTGCTCTGGGCTTTCATTTATTGTTCATTATTCTTTTTCCTTTTTAAAGGTTCTGTCTGTGTTTATGGGTATGCACATGCATTGTCTGACATTCTGCTGTATATTAACTAACCATTCTCTTACTGCCATGTAAGGTGCAGAGAGCCAAGCTTAGAGAGGGTAACAGAACTGGCACAAGCAAAGTTCATTCTCCAGTGGCTAAAGACAAAAAAGATTGGGCTGAAGTCATAATTTTCCAAGGAGTTTTTAATTTTTAAAAAACCATATAAAATTGCTTTCAAAAATTAAATTCAAAATTCAATGTTCTGAGCTTTCATTAAAGCTGTTCCCATAAAAGCAATTAGTCATTTTAGACACCTGAGCAGCAGTCTATAACCACACTGCACTTCATGCATCACCTCATGTATCACCTGACCCCCAACCCCTTGCATCACCTTTAACAAACACATTTCAGCATGTGCATTTCATTTTTACCAGAAAAACATCCCCTAAGCCCACCACACAACATCTGTGTGAAAGATTTGCAAGCTGTGGATAAGTATGCTGTGGTTGTTGACACTCTTGAGGTTGGAGGGGTGTGAGGAAGAGCAGAAACCTTCATAGACCTTTAGGTGAGAGAATTTCCCTCATCAGTAAATTTAGTAGACAATATAGAGGATTGGTTCTCTGTGACTATGAGACACCTGTAAGTCACTTCTGCTGCAGTAGGGACTTCATAGAGCCAAAACTGATGCATGGGTGCACAAGAGAAAAGACCCAAATGAGGTGAAAGTGTCAACAAAGATGAGCAAAGGCTCATCTCTGAAAGTCCTCACTTCACCCTTGCATATGCACATAGAACAGTTCCTCAATGACCTGATTAAAACCTGTGGGTGTAAATAGCCAGAATGGTAAACCTTTCTGCAAAGAGGCTTCATCCCACAATTTCTGACCAACTGATGGTGCAAATAGGAGTTCTGTCACATAAAGAGGTTTAGGTGTCAGATAGCTTCCTACACATTGGGCACAATTCTCTGGCAAAGTGTAATTCTCCCCAAGCTCAAGATGTAGAAGAAGGTGATGGAAGTCTCTGAAGAACTGGTGCTCTGTACTGAGAGAAAGCCTTCAGCTCCACAACCACACCCGGTGTTGTACCATTATCCTCAAGGACATGAGAAAACTATTCTTTTTTATACTTATGATATCCTTCTTCCATTCACAGAGCCATGTTTCAGTTCACTGTCATGTACTGGCCCCCTTGTACATGTCTCCTGGAATACAGTCTCTCCCCTTTCCTGCACAGGTAGCTCCCAGCCTCCCTGTTGAAAAGCTCCTCCAGGTTGTAGCAAGGTTTGCTGTACATGAGGGATGGAGAGCGTGGAGAGCATGAGTGGTGGAACATGGACCAGGCCACACTGCCTAGCAGGACATGTGATGTTGCAGACAGGAACTTCAGGCAGGGATCTTCACAGCTGTGAGCTTTCCAGACTTCATGTGCACTTACCCTCCAGCATACTCACAAACTACAGGTTTTTCCTCATTGTTCCAAATGGAACAGATTAACTGCAGTCCAGAGGCTGTTTTCTTCTATGTGAGAGATCAGGAAAAGCCTAAAAGTACATTCAGCCTGTTAGTCCGTGAGACACAGGATTTATTTGGTGTAACACATACACTAAAAATTCTTTGCTATAAGGGATGCAGATGTGTGAGTGTCTGAGAGATGATGAAAGTTTAAATGTGCATGAACAATTTATGGGTAAGTCATATCTTTAAATGCACTGAACTGGACCCAGATAGGCGTGGATGAAAGGATCACCAATTGATCTGGGAATCCTGTTCTTGCTAAATAGATATTAAAACAATATTAAGATTCAATATTCCAATATGAAGGGTTTCAACTGAAAAAAATATCCTAGTGCTGGGAGTTTAAATAATACAAAAACCCTTCAGAAAAGCCCATTGTTGTAAATGGATCTGCACCTGTGGGAAACATCAAAGTCAGCATGCGTTTTCCTTTGAACTGCATTCTCTTTTATCATCCATTTTTCTTCTATATGTTTATATATAAAAATACAATATTATTATCACTGTGTCATCCTTCCACCAATATCATGAGTTAATCCAAGTCAAAGGAATAGATCAGTGACATTTTCTTTGGAGATACTAGTGCAAGCAGAGGGTATTTATTTACCTGTTCCTATCCAAAAGCATGATGACAGAATTTTCAAATGTTTCCAGCAGGGGTCTGCTTCCACTAAAACCATTATTGCTTCAGAAATTCATTCAAACTCTGCTGCTTCTGAAAATCACACATAAATTTTCCATTAGTGGAACCTTCTCCTGTGTTGTCTTAGGATTGATCAAGATATAGATACTATAAACAGATACTATAAAAAGTGAATTCAGAAGTTTTTCTTGTTCTGTGAATAACTATGGGTGGAGAAAGGCTGGGTCACATGCATGGTACAAATATATTCAGTGATACCAATTTCCTGTAGTGTTTGCCCAATAGATTGCTCATAAATATTAATGTTTGTTCAGCTGGGAGTTTTTTCCATGTTAGTGGTACCATTTTAGGGAATAGTCATAGATTAAAGGCCACATTTTGACAATCTAGCAAGAAAATTATTCTAAGATTTGCAAATATTAACGTCCTTAAAAAGAAGATATATATGCATTCCTTATCCATAGTCCCATTATTAATTAAATGGTATTGTTGAAGTGTTCCTTTTCAAAGAGTCTAAGAAAGTAAATTGCATCAACTTTAAGCTAAATTCTTCACAAGAGGTAGCAAAGTATCGTGAAGAGTGACTGTTCATCTCAAGAAATCCATCAAAACACCTTGTACTTTTTTTTCCCAGTAGGCACACCTAAACTGTTAAAAATAGGAACAAAATATTCTACAGAAAATAAAACTGAAGCCAGAATTGTCCATAATGAATAAAAAGAATACACCTTATAAAATCAGTAAGACTGAAAGCATCTTGGAATAATATTAACAATATCAAATGAATGAATTTTGAAGACACTGTCAGAACTCATCTGCCATGTTCATGTACCATAGTCTTAGCAGGTACCTTGCAGTAAGAAAAAAATTTATAAAATTGTCTACATAGCAGTATTAAAGATGGGAGTCATGAAAAGAAGGTTGCATGGCAGCTTCCCTTTGTCCTCTTTTCCCTTGAAAGAGAGTGTTTTGGACATGTCAATTTAGAAAAAACTTTGTAAGTCATTCTGTTGGGAAGTCACACTTTCATTCAATGTTTGGTTGTGAGCAATCTATCAGTCCAGATCTTGTGGGGATTCATGAGTGGAAACATACAGAGGATGCAGAGCACTCGTATCACCATAAGTGGAGATTTTGAGTCTAAGAGTTTGGAGAAAATGGCATTCTATCCTTTTTTCATCGGATACAATATACTGTGTCCTATAGTTATTGTACCTCTCTCTGCTAGAGAATGATATTCAGGAGGAGGAGCTTACACATCCTGCACACCCCTCTTAGGAGTTTTAATGCACATTTTTAGGACATTTATGTGAGAGCATGATGACAGTGGCATCTTGATTGTTACCACAAGCCTGACAAGGGTCACAAGAGAACATGTCCTTCATCATTGCCTGTAAAACACCAATGTTTTATACATGCTTGTTAAGACAATAGCAAGTACTAACTTTGTTTGCAGCTAGGCTGGAAGTATTAGAGGATCCTTCTTACTCTCATTTATTTCCTGACTCCATCCCTTCTGAGGTATTATAGACAAAATGATCCATGAAGACATGACCTGTAAGGGTAATATTTCAAATAAACTCTTACTGAGACTTCCTCTGCATTCTCTGCAAAACAAAATGTTAAAAATATAGAAATTCCTTGCATATAGATCTACCTGCTCTGCCTTTATTTTTGTTCCTCTAAGCTTTAAACGCCTTAGTTTGTGATTCTGAGATCTCTAATTACAGATACATCTCATTACTTCTTGACTGGCAACATTTTCTTCAGCTAAATTCAAAAACATTGACCAGAAAAGCCTCACTCCTCTAGCAGACTGAATACTGCTCACTTATTTGGAAGCTTTCGCTTGGGGCTCCTGAGGGTGTGAGCATTGTATCCAGTCGAGCTATTAAATGACCTGCATTTCCCAAAAGAACATGAAAGGTATTTATGATATTTGCCTTACGCACTTGCTCGTGTACGACTGCATGTTTTTGTTAACATGAGTTTCTCCTTTGTTGCTATCCTTCTGTAATATCTACTGCACTGCTGCCACTCCGTGCAGAGCCCTTAGAAATAAAGCATCCTTCTACATTTAGCTTTATGGATGTGTATTTATTTATTTTAGATATAGTTTGTGCTAGAACACATACGAAATAAATATGTGCATTTTAAAGGAGTATAAAGAATAAAATCCAAATGTCATGAGTTAATCTGCATATTGTGATATCAGGCAGTAATTCAAACTGAAAAGATGACCATAGAAATCTTTGTAAAAAGCTTTGTTTCTTTCTTGGGAAGATATGAAAAAAATATATACGTTTAAAGGAATGTTTCTTAGTAAGGGTAATATTATAACAAGGGGGAAAAAAGAAGGATCAGTGATTCATTAGCAACTATTTTTCATTCTTATGAAATATGAAAAGAGAAAATGAAAGAAAACACAGTAAAATCTCATTTACTCTGGAGAAGCATAGACTTGTCAAGGATATTATCATCAGGATTTGAATTTTCTTCCACAGCTAACAAGATTTTTTTTTTTGGCTAAAAAGGAATTTCAAAGCATCATTAAAATAAAACACAATCTTATTGAAAAAAAAAAAAAAGAGAGAGAGAGATTAACCTTAATTCTTCTAGAATGATTTTGACAATTAGAAAACACTTTTGGAAGGAAAGGTCAGCAGCTTCCTTGTTTATTTTGCATAGTCTAAAGAAGGAAAGAGCATCATTATGCTTTAGTACTAATGGATTGTTATTATTTAATTTTCTCATGCTTAAAGAATTCTCACGGTAAGAATATCTTTAACTAGGAGTAAAGACTCTGGAAGATTATGAGGCAGATACATATTTTCCACACATTAAGCAGATTGCAAAGATTCTAAAGTTTTGTTTAGTGTTCATTTTTATGTTTGACTTAATTCTGAAATAAGATCACCCTTTCTCAGATCTCAGAATCTATTACTAAAAATGATGAGAAGGGCAGAAGAAAAAGCTGATTTTGTGAGTAACCTTCCAAAATACAAAATATGAGGGCTTTCCTAATGAAATATTTTCTCCTGGAAACCATCATGATGACAATAGTGGAGTAGGACAGTAGTAGCCCAACAACACAAACTTCCAATGGCTGCAACTGGTTTCTCTCAGGACCTTATGCAATCTGATAAACTGCAGGAAAAAATGTGGTTGGGTACAGTACCATGTGTAATTCCAGTCATTTCAAAGCATTTGTTTAGAGTTCGGGTGTTTATAAACAGTTCTTATTCAGCACAGTCTCTAATGGAAGCTTATTTCAAACTGGAGCCAAACTTGGAATTTTTTATTAAAAATGACTAAATGGGATATTTGACCACTTAAAAAGTCTTCATTTATAAGCCTTTCGAATCAGAAGGTTATTCAAAACCACTTTTTTCCTACACACAGCTTCATTTCAAACAAATTGACATTTTGTAATGAAAAAAATATTATTGTTAAAGATTGTTTTGAATGCAGAATTTCTTTAAGTCAAGAAACACAAATTACTTCAGATATTGCTGAATGGTTTCAACCTTGTTTCTTGAAGAGATCTTGATGGGATATCCACTTCCAGTGTCTACAAGACTGCGGTAAGACCTATCTTTCATTGCTATCTAAGGGTTTTGCTACTGACCTGCAAACAGGATGCTTCATGGTCATCAACAGATTATTCATTCTGGCAATTTTATTACCTTCAGTACTCTTACCTACATGAACCTCCGACGGGGTAGTTGCCCTGACAAACAGCAAGCAGTCTCTCCCCTTGAGCTTGGACTCAGCACCTGCTTAGATGTTAGGGCAGCATTGCAAAATGAAAGGTTTCTTCTAAAGGATGCTGAACACTGCATGGTGTTAGGTCACTTGAGCAAACATCCTAGGGTCTCCAAGAGTGATATCATAGCACATAACAGTCGCAGCATCTTCAGTCTTCCCTCTCTATACTGTTACTGTTATGGATATTGCATCTGCTAAACCTTTGGAGAATAGTTAGGTCAACAGTAAGACATGCCTGGAGCAGATACTAGAGAGAAAAACTGGAAAGAAAAATATAATGTTTCTATGCCATGAAATGTTGGTGCTGGATTTTCTTAACTGCTCTGAGAAGTACCTTTCTTTGAGGAAGAGCTCTGACTAGAAAATGTGTAAAGTACTGCATGTGCAAGACAATCTGGGCAACGACCTAGAATTAGAAGCATACATGAATGTTTATATATTATTCATACATATAGAATTAGGTGTTTTAAATGAATTTTTTAATATTTTAAATATACCATCATTGGTTAATACCCTGGAAAATTAAATTGGGCAATTATTAAAGCAGAATATACTTCCCATCCTACCCACCCAGTCAACCACTGGGACTTTATATATCCCTGTTGCAGTCTATTCAATCAGTTCCCATATCCCACTACCTCACCTGTCACTTCCACCTAGCAGACACACAGCTCTGCACACGCACACAGAGAAACTCAGCATTTTACACAATCAACCAAATAGCCTGAAGTGAAAGACAAACACGATGCCTGAAGCGATATTGCTTGATTAGCAATGAATAGTTCTTTAAAGTGATCACATGAACTTTAATCTGAAAGATTGCTTTGAATTTTTAAGAGTGGAATCTGTTGCTATGAGAGTTGTCAAACAACTGTGGTGAATTTAATGTGTAATAGATGATAACCTTTGTCGGTTTTAATATTGAATTCCATGTTACTGATCCTAGTAAATAATCCTTACCTTCCCCTAGTGAATACCTGCTACATCCCAAAGCTCTACACAGAACGCAAAGACATTTTAGTAGAGCGTTTTTCATGTAAAGCACACATACTGTATAGATCTGACCTCATCACTGGTTGCCTCAGGCTATCTCCTGTATACCGTCTGTTTTCTTGATTTTCTCCTGAGGTTGTCATTATCTAAGGTTTGTAAATATTTCAGAAATTTGAGACCTGTATAAGAATTGCAAATGCCATATTGCAGTTATACTGAAATTTCAGTAGCATTCAGACATTCAGTTTTCTTTATTTTATCTATTTTAGTTCTGGATGATACAAATTCTACAACGCACGATTTAGCTGTAATTGAATTTGCAATCTATTTACAGTCATTTTAACCAAAAGACTCCAGATAAGCATAATTTTAATCTCAGTTAACAAAGAAACAATATTTGTTGTTACTTTATATTGTGCTGTTTTCTATTTGTCAAAGTGCTATATAGATTTTATGGATATTTTATGCAAGTTTATGCATGAAACTCAGCTGTTTGTAGAAACTGCTGACCTCTTCATTGAAGGAAAAAAACCACAGAACCAAAACTTGAATTCCTTTTGTCCTTTAAAAAACTGTAGGAATGTAGTATGTTTCATAAAGAACACGTATACTTGAAACAGATTTAAAAAAGTACAAAACTGTTTCCTTCTCAGAATCTCAGTATATATGAATTTCTTTGTATTAAAGCAGCCCTCATTTGCTGAATATATTTGCTTTCATGTAATTATGTACATACACTTAGCAAAGTATCTTGTATAAAGCAGAAAGCTACAGAAGCCCTCTGAAATCTGCTTTGAAAATCATGTGTGGCATGAATTTTGGCAGCAGAATCATCACATTCATTTTTGGAAGCAGACTCCAATTTTTATATCAGCTTCTGTATTGAATCAATAATTTACTCTGATATTAATATTAGTATCCAATTTTCTATCAGATTCTTCTTTCTAGTGTAGTTTACTTCAATATTACATTGCTAGCCATACTTGCCTACATATTTCTGCTTTTGTAGTTGCCTTCAATACACTTTTTGACATTCATTATGTGAAGACTGTGATGATACACCACCAAATGGGATAGAGAGAAGAATGTGTATAATGTGAAAAAGATATATAGTGATGATAGGGAGGCTTAAGGGTGTTGATGGATTTTTAAGATCCTGCTAAATTTTTTTATAATTATAAAATTAACTCATTTATATTAGGCTCAGAAAGTTCATTTGCTTTGCTGTAATACAAACTTTACAGATAAGAGGGAGAATTCCTTGATGTTTTGCTTAGCATGTTCTTATATTGAGTCGTGGATTTATATACTTTATATGAAACGTTCGAAGAGAAGGCAATAATTTGTAAATGACATGAGAAAAAGAAATCACAGTACATTTTGTTTTCAAAATATTTAGTGTCTACAATTCATCTGTGAACCAAGTAAATCACGGCTTCTTCAAGTGCAAGGATCGAAACCAATTACCATTAGTGACCATCGGGTGCAGCCGATCCTTTCTGTCCTGTTGCCTGAATCTCAATGATCTCCCAAGTGTGCCCCTGCAATTTAACAGGAAGATCAATACACCGCGGCAGTTAGCAGCAGCTCTCTTGAAGTGCTTCACAAAACATGCTACATTTCTCTACCGAATAAATGTCAAAACATTCCAACAGCTACAATTCTTGGGAGAAATTGTTCTTGTGAAACATTATTGACATACTTTAACCCACATTTCCCGCTGCTCTCCAGCTTCCTACAGGCCAGTCAATTCTGATTTGGCAAGGGCCACATCGACACGTGTCCCCTGCTGACTTTGTCTGTAGGCATGAAAGATATCACGATGCAGTGCAGAAGTCCTGGGTGTCAGGGGTCAGTGGTCTAGCTCTAACCCAAGGTCAAGGTGACAACAACCTGTCTCCTGGGACTTGTCTTCATCTCTAATATGGCCTTGGAAGCAATCAATATCATTACAGAGCTTGCTTTTCTAACAGAGAGTGCCACCTGATCTAAGCATTTCAAGACTATGACTTGTAAGCCTTGCTGCTTGAAAATGTCTTCATTTGCCCACTATACTGCAAAACATCTGTATTAGGTCTGGCACTGGCTTTTTTTCATTTGTTTAATGTGGCAAATTAAATTGATTCTTTTCACTTTTTAATGGATTTCTGCAACAAGGGTCAGTTAACCTGGACTTTCCTGATCTTTTCTTGTATATGGTAGAGTCATTATACATAGCTCAGTACTTTCTCCCAGCATCCAATCTCTACATCATTTTTTTTTCCTGCTATTCTTGCTCCCTCTTTTTTCCCCCCTCTCTTTTCTACTAGTAACCATTTTCTTCTTTAGTTCTTTCTAGCTTTCAGGAAAGGAAACCTCACTGCTGCATCTATATTCTGGATTTATACACACACACACATATAAAACTCATCTTCAAATATATTCTTAAAAACATAAATAACATGCAACATCCTAACCAATTTTGTCAGGCCATAGAGAGTTAGTGCATTGTAAGAAGTAATTACGCACATGAAAAAGCTGATAACCACTGAGATAGGCACTTTTAGCACCTGTTTACAAGAGCTATGGTAATTTCCAATACTGCAAAATGTTGCTTTCTTCAGAAATCTCAAACGTGATGCCTCACTACAAAATTCTGTATAGGTAAGTGTGTTTTTACTTCTTTTAATGTTTTTTTTTCCCCTTGGGAATAGAAAAGATCCCAACAGACCCAGACCCCAAACTTAAAGCCATATATGTCAGATCTAAGTATTTTTAAGGAAGTGTTCCTGTTAATTGAGCAGTGCTACAAAATATTAACAGAATTGACAATGACTTACTACCAAAACATTAAAGGAGTATTAGAACCTAGCTGTACTGTGTCATTTAAATTACTCAGTTTTCTCATCCCACTAACAGAAATTTGGGCTTCAGATTCCCCCCCATAATGGACAGCTGAGAGTGAAGCCTGAAAGCAAATATTTAATTCAAGAAGATCAAGGTATCCTTACATCTGGCTACTATGGAGACCTCTTGTGTCCTACATAGACTGGTAGAAAAAATCTAAACAAAACAAAATAAAACAAAATCCAAACCCATAAATATTGCTTTAGATGTGAGTCACAGCAGTCTAATATATCTGTACCTAGCACACTTTTGAGGTCTTTCAAAACAATAGCATTTTCAAAGGAAGAGAGAGGTTTTTTTTCACTCTAAAGTTTACAAGAATAAACTTAACTCTAGGTTTTATGTATAGTAAATAAACCCTGAGGTCCAATTTGGCGGATAATTCCCTATTAGAAAATACAGATTCTACATCAACTTTTCCCAGCTGCAGGGAGGAGTCAAGGCAGAAGCCAGAAGAATGGGCTTCCTGCTCTTCCCTCTTCTGCTTCCTTCTGTTCATCCTTTAGCACGCAATTCTCTCCTTGGATGTATGAGGCCAATGAGGCAGTTTAATTCAAGTTGCACCTGAATGACAACATTCCCAATTTACAACCCTGTAAAGGAGAAGGGACTCAGGCTCTTTCTCTACCCACGGCAGTTCATAAGGGTGTTGCAATTTCCAAGTCCTGCTGTTGCTGCTTGAGGCCTTTCAAGAGAAAGGAAAGGGCTGGCAGGATCTTGGGTGACTGCATGAAAGCTGGCACAAGACACTGCTGAAGCTGGGTATATACCTGTAGAGAAAAAGTGAAAAATCTCTCACTCCCATGTAAGAGGTCCTGCAAAATTACCTCAAGCCTGCACAAGTGCAGTGCTCACACTGTAGCATACAAACATTAGCTGGATGTTACGGTCTCCAGCTAATAATTAGTCCAGCTATCAGTGTCTCCTCTGTCTGCACAAGCCTTCAGTGCCTCCTATACATGGTTGGGTGGCCAGCGCGTTCTGCGCAGCCCATTCTCAGCATGGTAAAATGGCAAAATGACCCTCTCCTTTATACCTGCCAGGCAGTATAGCATTTTTTCTACACGAGGCAGTGTAACAAGGAGAAAAGAGAAGTAATCTATAATCAGAGAAGCAATAGGAATCACAAAACTAGTGTGTCCTATTTAAACAGGAGGCTTACACGGAAGGGGCTGCATAGACACTATTTTCCTTAGATCAGATCTGTTGTGGGCTGCCTTTACCTACCTCAGTCTTTTGCAATGTTTCTTCGGAGGCATCCAGCAGTTGAAGTGCTAGATCAAACTTTTGCTTTCTCTCCCTTGCTGCACCTTGCTGGACTTTGCTTCAACCACAGCCTTTTGGAGCGCTGACTTATGTCCATCAAATCTGACAGCATAATTGCGACTGCACTTACTTTGCACAAAGTGATAGCTGCTAGTGTTACATGATAAGGCTCTAACCTTACTTCAGGCTACTTTACCAAGATGCAGCTGCCTATTAAAAGCCCAGTAGTGTGAAAATCTGACTCTTCCTTTTCTCCCTTTACACCCTGAATTTTCAAAAGCTGTCCAGAATAACACTGTTGCCTTTTTTAGTCCTGTACAAATCGTATAAGTGAAATTTCTAGTGCACGATTGGTAAGGTATGTTACACACTTCTTTCCCTTCTCTGAAGCTAAGGCAGCTGTTCTTATCCTTCATATCTATTTTTCTATGTATTGACCAAGGGAACTACACAGTTCTGCCAGGACAGAAATTGCCAACCCAGGAAAAAAAAAAGAGCTATCAATTTTATGAAAAGAGACTTAAAAGCTTTCTTTGTTCCTTCCTTCCTAATTTCAGATTAAAGAACTTCTGTCCTTCCATTGAAAGAAACTTCAGGATATTTCCGTTTGAAAACAACAAAATATGTTTTAATAGGAATTGGTGGATTCAAGTGCAATTGTAGGACATATATAAGGAGACTCCAGTGTGCAGTAAAATCAGGCAGAAGAAACAGATTTATGTTGCTAAAGAAATCTGGGCGGTCAAGTAGGTTTGTGTGTAATGTCAGTTCTATGTTATGAGAAGAAACTTTTAGAGAGTTAGAGAAAGGTAACAGTGGAAAGTCAGAGAAAAGGAAACCATTTAACAGAGATCTCTAACTTTTTTTTGAAATTACATTTGTGGCTGGCATAAAAGCAAGGTATTTTACACTGCATCTTGGAATAGAATGTGGTGAGAAGATCTTTGCACTCTCCACAGGTTGCCACATAACAAAAAAAGCAACAAATATGCAGACATGTGAGTTCAGTATTCTTTTAAAAATATATATGTATATATATACACATATATATAAATCTCAGTGGCTAAATTAAATGTAGCAAATATTCTGTGTGCAAACATCCTCTCCTTCTCCTCTGCCTCAGAGAACTGCAGGAAACAATGAATTTATCTACAGTAAGGAATGGACATCTTTCACAGAATTAATTGGAAGAACAATATCATCTGTTTTAGCATTCTTGTCATATGTTTCACTCTCAAGTCTAGTTCGGAATGTGTCTCCTTAGTAGGACTATCATCATTTGTATTTTAAGACTAAAGTAGTTTACTTTTAGAACCTAAGAAGTTACTGAGACATCCAGAGTTAAGCTCCATTAAACCCTTTGACCTAAACCCTATGAAGAGCCATTAGTTCAGCAGGAAGAACATAATTGTGCCAGCACACAGTGTGAGTACAAATCCTCTTCCGCCTCTGTCTGCCAGCTTCCCTCCCTCTAAACTATTATGTTTTATATGAAAAAGCAGAGAACTGTGTGAGGCTCTAATGGGTTACCATATGAAATATGATCACCAGTGGTTATGTATTATAGTTAATGTTTCATTAGTTGTAGTAAAAACAGACAAAAAGGTTGGCTTTACTCTGTGTTTTTCCAACTTCAGCTCAGTTCCGTAGAATTTCATTGTTAAATTATTTACCTCCTTAATTTTCAATGTCAAGTTATTTTTTTTCTTTCTACCTTCTCTTGTCTTCTGCAGACCCCTCCATCTTCTTTAGAGAAACTGAATTTTTTATAGGAGCCATTGGATGGAAGATGGAATGAATGAAATGGTTCATGAGAAGGCAATTGCTGTCCTCCTGATAGTGGGTGAGATAGAATAGAAGGACTCTGATGTCATGAATCTTGCTTAGGAAAGGAAATGGTGTTTACCCATGATTCTACTGTGATATCAGTCAAGGGCCCTACCACCGACTCCTCTTTGTGGGGACCAAGTGTAAAAGTTGATTTTAGGTGCGCTCTTTCTTTTCATAAATCATTATTGTAGAAAAGAGGATTTTGTTTTATTCCATAGCTGAAGTGAATACTACAGTGTTTTGTGCTATCTGTTTACCCAAACACCTAGCTTCCATATCCACCTTTTGCAATTCACAATATTTCTTCTGACAGCACTAGCCAGTTCCATACTTTTGAAACTGTTGGGGAAAAATTACAGACTTCACCATTCAGACAGGACGTATATCCATTCCAAGGGATAGGTATGACACTTCTTAGTCTAGTGCTTCCCTGCAGGAAAGATCGACAGCTACAACCTGATGAGCCCTAAGGCAAATGTGTTTGCCCTCACTGTTTACAGCCTGAAAATTGGACAATTCTATACTAATGACACTAGGAAATATTTGCACTAAAGCAATCTAAAATTCAAGCAGAGTATTCCTCAGGAAATCATCAAACTTCGTAGAATCATAGATTCATAAAATGATTTGGTTTGGAAGGGACCTTAAAGATGGTCCAACCCCTTTGCCATGGCCAGGGACACCTTCCACTAGACCAGGTTGCTCAGAGCCCCATTCCACCTGGCCTTGAACACTTCCAGGGATGGGGCACACACAGTTTCTCTGGGTCTGTTACAGTACCTCACCACTCTGCCAATAAATAATTCCTTCCATGTACCTAAACTAAACCTGCTTTCTTTCAATTTAAAGCCTTTCTCCTTGTCCTATCACTACCTGACCTGTAAAATGTCCCTCTCCAGCTCTATTCTAGGCCACTTTAGGTACTGGAAGGTCCTGTAAGCTCTCCCTGAAGCCTGCTCTTCTCCAGGTTCAACAACCCCAACTCTCTCAGCCTGTCTTCATAGGAGAGGTGCTCTAGCCCCCTGATCATCTTAGTCCTTTGGACTCACTCTAGCAGCTCCTTCTTATATTGGGAGCCCAGAGCAGGACACAGTGCTCCAGGTGGGGTCTCACTTGCATGTTACTTCTCTACCCTGTATTGCAATGGCATTATACAATTATTTCAACTGTGCTGCTCTGGCTTTATTACTGATGTAGAATAGGTTTCAGCTACAGGATTTTTGTTCTGTGACTCTTAAGTAATGTTTAGGCCTGATTTTAGTACAATCTTCTCTAACACCATTACCAGCAGATGTTTCCTATTCTGTAAAGTGAAGAAGCTACAAAAAAGCTCAAGAAAAGTAATCTGCACTCTGCCCTGGAACCCTCTGACACTAATCAGGTCCAGAGCTTTGGGAACTTTGTTCATTTGTGCTTGGCAGTTTCTTATAAACTTATTTTTGAAGTCAGCAGTTGTGCTTCTCTATAAAATGCAGAATTTCAGAATTTGAGACTTATCACCTGCAAGCTCAATAACAGCCTGGCCTTTGAAATATCACCTTGTTCTGGATACTAAAATTTAATACTTTACTTCAATCACAAGGGACATTGGCCTATGATGTTGTCAAGACCCATGATATAACAGATGCAGAAAGGCTGACAACAGAACAGCATGTTGCTTATAAAATCAAGCAAAGCACTTTTTTGTTTGAAAAGAACTAAGACAGCAGGTTTTTCTCCTCTTCTCTTTTAATGTTTTCAAAGTAAACTCAAATACTCTTTGAGTAATTGCATATTTGTAAATACATAGCTTTCTTCACTGTGAGAACCCTCTAGAAATACTTTCCATGTCAGTTTTCCTTAAATAAATCTTAATTTCAAGTATTTGATTATTTTTCACCCAACAGGTCAACCCCGAGCAGTAGGTAAATAACAGGTAGGTAGAATTATGTTTAACAAATGATTATCTTAAGCAATTGTCCAGTGTAATGCTTTTCTCAGTATCTCCTTTTATATAGTAATGGTCATGGTTACCAAAGAGTGAGTGCATTTCAGCATTATTTTTATGAGCACTTAATCCATTCAGTTAGCAATGTTCCACTCCAGTGCTGGTGACAATACAGTTGCTTCAGCAAACAATGAGGTCAGAGACATTTGCTACTGACCTCAGCAAAATAATCAGATAATCAATTGAAAGGAGAAAAAAACAGTTCTATACTCATCACAATAGTATTTAACTGTCATATATAAAATGAGAGTCACACCAATTAGTTTTGTCTATTATCTCTCTCCCCTCATCCTAACGACCAAATTTTCGTGCTCTCCTTCAGGTGCACTATGCCCAGTGGGCTAAATTCTTGGTGTTCAGTCTGAGGGAGTCACTCCATATTGTCCTGAGCATGAGGCAAACTTTATTTAACAACTGTATTTACCAAATAGAAATATGCAAAAATAATCCACAATCTGTGCATAACTTCAGGTCCTTACCCACATATTCACAGGGAAGTGATGCCAGACCCTTAGTCAAGCTGTGGGCTGTACTGAGAATGCAGAAAGGAAACCGAATTTCTTGAGATTCTAGGTTTCTAAGTACTAACCCCTCTGCAGCTCCAAATCTGCTGTTCATGGCTTTCTGTTGCAACTCTTAATTAGAGAATTAACAAATTATGGACTCATTTAGGTTGGAAAACACCTTTAACCTCATTGAGTCCAACTGCTAATGAAGAAACATAGTACAAAAAAATATCATGGGGAGCGGGCAGAATTAAAACCTTCCTGTCCTGAGATAGGTTGTCCTTTGCCAGTAAATTTTTTTCTGACCCTGTTGATGAACTAACCGGTAGACTAGCCAACTTCTTCTGCTCAGCACACACACAGCTTCTAGCTTTCAGTGAGCTCCCATTTGTACTGGATTATACAGCCAGAAAAGAGGAGTAAAAAGAAGGTCAAGCAACTTGCCTGCGGTCACACAGCGAGTGGCTTAACTTCTATCTGATGACAATTAAACAGGAACTAAAAATACAAGAAATTCAGGCAGCTGAAAAATAGTGTAAATGTTTGAAAGTACAGAAAAGTACTGTTAAGAAACCCAAAAAATCTTTGCTTTGTCCCTGAGGTACTAACCATTTCCAGTTTCAGTTCTTTGTTCTTTCCTGCCTAAGTCACAGGTGGTATTATTTTTGTATCAGGATCTTTTTCGTAGGCCTTTAAGTCTGTGGACTCTGGCTATGGAAATCTGAAATCTGAAGGAACTGATGTACATGTACAAACCTCAGGTGGGAGTGCTGCAAATGTGCCCAGGATATTGTATTCTGGATCACTTTAATGTTTACTGTCTTTTTTAGCATATGTGATGCTTCATCAACATGCTCACCTTTGCTATTTTCTAGTAAGTGCTATAATTTAATGATGTGGTTTTAGGGGTTAGGAAGTTTGTGTACCTAAGTACACTAACTCTGTGTTTAATGACACTTGTATAAATGGTAGCACCTGGAGTCTTCGGCTCAGTTTCAGCAAGGTACTTAAGCACATGCCTGGCTTAAAGCAAGCAAGCAGTCCCATTGAAGTTAATTAGACTTCCCTTGTACTTAAAGTTAGGCATGTGCTTAAGTACCTTGCTGCATTAAGACCTTAATGAAGATTGGGGTATAACTGCCTTTGTTGCAGTGTGTGTAATGTGAGTCATTTACTGTAGTCAGTGTGGAGCTGGGAGTACAATAAAACAAAGCAGAGTGAGTACAAACACAGAGAGGTTAGGATATAGTTTTGTATCTGTGGTGGTCACTGCTCAGACTCAGCTGTCTATTTCAGGTAATGGTGTCTCCCAAGGGCTTTTTTCTATTCTTTTTTTTTTCTCCCTGCAGCTGTCAGGACTCACAAGTAAAGTGTCTTTGTTGTATTTTAGGGTTTTAGGTACCAATATTGATAGAGCGATATTGATTGCAAGAAGTTCTGGCTGGTTTAAGGATGTGCATGAGTGTTAACATCTTTTCCCTGGGGGACTGGATCTGAGGCCTTCTGAAGTCAGTGGGAAGGCTCTCATCAGCTTTAACGGGCCTCAGATAAGGTCTTTAGGAGGTGAGAGAATTTCTTTGAGATCTGTGTTTTGAATCTCAGCCAGAAGTGAGCATCACACTGGCCCTCAGCACTAGGGAAGAGAGCTGGGTGGGAATAGGGGTGGGGAAGAGGGCGGTGGTACAGCTTGGACTGAACAGTGACTTGAATTGCCAACACTGTGCTGTAGCACCTGCCAATAAATTACTATGTGGAGATTTCTCACCGAAGAACTGACTCAGTCCCAAACTAACTTATGAGGTCTATGTGGATCACAGCACAAGGTGATATAGCTTCAGGCCAAAACTAGAGAGTTTGCTCTTTGCCGTTTACTGTAAAACATGCAGAGATACTGACCCTGCCTTTCGTTTAAAAAAAAAAAAAAANAAAAAAAAAAAAAAAAAAAAGCAAGGAATTTTACAGGATTCAAGGACAGAAACAGTAAAGTGAAGATACATGCAATACTCACGTTCTATTACTGAAATGGGATGCACCACAAACATTTCCAAAACTTTTGCAAACAAGAATCCTGCCACCAATCCTGCACTGGCAATAGCTATTGGTTACAGAAATTAATCCCGTGCTTTCTATGCTGACACTCTTTATCTACTACTCATTATAGATGTGGAGTAAGGTTGTAGCTTATTTTCAAATGAACAGAGCAAACATATCCCGATATCAATATAAAAGTAACCTATGAGAAAACTACACCTGTTCAGACAATTCTCATTGGATGCATATGAATGTGGCTTTTGGACACATTGCTTAAAAACTAAGCAAAAACAGACTGGAAGGAAAGCAATGTCAATATTTGTTTGAGATCTTTTTAAAAATTCTTTTAATTTTGAGCTGGGTGAGGCTTAAGGATGGCAGGAGAGAACATTATGTACAGGTCATGAATGCTGTGATTTGAACAAAGGAAGGGAGTCAGTTTGAAAGCATTAAACATATATAGAGCAGCATACATTAGACCCCATCAGACAGAACCTCTAAGATCCTGAATTTATCAAATGACAACATTCATTTTGTACTATGTAGAAGACAACAAGAAAGTCAGCAACTTCATGTGCTGACATTGCAGTAAAACATGATTTTAATTAGCTCACACAGAGGACACATTGAGGAAAAAGTGACATTTCATTGAGGAATATACTATTAAACACAACCCTCCTTGACCTGCCATTTATCAGGGTGCAACACAAAAGTCACATGACTCATCCTGTCTTTCTCGTTGTCGTTTGAACCCTGGAAATTCATGGTTCATTTGCAGTGACATGGGATCCTCCTGGTTTCTTGACATACAGAGGTATCTGCTGCTTTTCTGTACAGTACATCGCCAATGGAGAACAAGAGGCACAACTCTTTATAGCAGTGACCAATTTGAACACTGAAATAGATGCATGATGGGCATTTTAGTTATTGAAGTTACCAACTGAGGGGACTTGGAGAAAAAAAGGAATAAAAAAAGAATCTTTCTTCAGAGCAGCACCAGATTGTCCCCAAATTAGAAAAATGAACCACAAACAGAAGCAAAAAATAAAAATAAACACAAAGCAACTAATTTAGGATTAGTGTCATGCCAAAAACCTGTTAGATTCTGGCTACATGCAAGTCTAAAATAATTCAGTTGCTTTTATTAGAAACACTAATGAAAAAGGTGTGCTGTATTGATATCCCTATTTAGACCTCAGAGATGAAGAAAAGTGTAAATACAGTTTTACCTTTTTTCTATGTACATAGCAGCTGCTAGACCCATCATTGTAGGAAAAAAAAATCAGGAGTCAAATATATCCATGATGTTCTGCCTTCTGTATTTCATCAATCTCATTAATGCCTCTGGAAGGAAATTTCTGTGGTTAAAGTTCAGGAATGGAACTCAGGGGCTTGTTGTTCAGTCCCTAACTCTGTCAGATTCTCCTTCTGAATCAGAGCAAGTTAGTGATCTATTAGTTCTATACCTATAAATTGGGGATAATAACTTTTGTATCTCAAAGAGGGGTTGTGAGGGTAAATCTGCTAATACCTCTAAGATGCTTAGATATGAGGGTGACGAGTGCCACAGAAAATCCTATAAATAAATAAAATAAACTGTGAGAGCCTGAGGCACTGGAAGCTGCTGCCAAGGCTGTGCGTTTCCACACTCCCCTTACTGCGGGAGATGTGGCTCAGAGCCAACATGCAGTCTGAGAGCAGCTCCTGCATTACTGGAGTGTGTGTGTTGTTTGTTTGTTTGGTTTTCACAAAGGGTACCCACTACATAACCAAGGTAACCACAGTCTGTTTAAAATGGGCTGGTGCTGTGATGTGGTGAATCTGCTATGCCTAGTTTTGGTTGCTGTTTGGTTTTTTCTTCCTTTTTTTTTGAGTGACAAATATATTTCCTAAAACCTTTCAAGACTCTTTTATTGCTGTAGGTTGGTTCAACTGCTCTTATTTTCTTTGGGATTTCTGTGTGTTTATTTGCCTGTCAGGCTGTGCTGGCAGCTGGCGGGTCGGAGGGGTTAGCCCTGTCACCTTCCAGGGCTGTCTCAGCCTGTCCACAGCACAGGGGCTGAGGACAAGGCCAGCAGTGGGAAATATTTTGCCAGTTTCTTTGGCAGATTTTGGGAGCAGGGTCCTGGAATCAATGTCACAGTGCAGACACAGAGAGGGGAACTCCCACAAAGAAGATGACATTTGCTATAGCGGCTAGTAGGGGACCCACTGCACTTCTCCACTGTTTGGCAGCTTTACCCCCCTGAATGGTCTTTGCTAATTGGTGAGTGGGCATCACACCACGTGCACTCTGAGCAGCCAAGACACTACACACATTCGTGGCGTCTGATTTTCTTGGTGTCAGGATTCCCAACCTGCAACATCCAAGTGGCTGTTCAGAGCTGACAGGCTACCGTGAGGAGAACATCATATGTTAACACAGGCCCAGCGAGGATTAAACTTTCAGGACCAGTTAAAGCAGTTCCTGGCACCAGCTGGCAAGCAAAAGCCGTTGTGAAATGGGTAGGGGAGTAGTAGTGCAGTCAGGGCACTCTCACAGAGTCTCAGTGGAGAGAGCAGAGGAAAGGCTACAAGATCCAATCCCATATGCTTGCTGAGGAAACGCTGGCTGTCTGGAGTCAAGTACATGCCTGAATGGATGTGTGACGTGTTATGTGTGAGTGTGCTTGTAACGTCTGTGAGTTTGTGTATAAACTATGGCATAACCAATATAAATTATGAAACTGGAAAAGAAGAAACATATATGCTAAGATAGGGCTTTCCAGTAGTCTGATCAGCAGGCCTTGTGCTTTGTCCCAGCGGAAGAGACCATTACAGGACCCGTGCAAACAGACATTCTAGATTAAGCCAAGACAGGGAGGAATTGATAAACTAGAGAAGAGAAAAATTTTCTCCCTTTACCCTATAAAAAAATATATTTCCCCCAAAAATGCCTTAAAAAGAAAATGGTCCCTGCAGTACTCCTGAGAGGCTGAAGGTTGAAATCAAATTCTTTGCCCTGTTGTAGTAAAGGGGATGAAACTTCAGCAGGAGTGAAAATAAACATAGTCTAGGTTCTCCAGGTTCTCCATGGTTAAGCTGCCACTCCCACGCTGGGGCAGAAAGGCTGTCAGCAGCAACAGCTGCCGGTCTCCTCTTTGCGTTTCCCTCAGTAGGCAGATCCTGCTGTGCCACTTTGCGCCTTTTCAGGTCGGGAACAGAGTGAGGGGGGATGAGGTCGAGGCGCAAGGCAGCCTTTTGAGAAGCGTCCCTCATGGAGTCACTCTCAGGGGTTCAATCACCCCGGCACATGCACCAAGCACTCCCTGCTCGGCAGGGGCAGGCACGCACGCACACACTCACAGGCCAAGCGAGCCCACGGAGACAAAGAGGTGGGAGGGGCTCTCTGTATAGCACTCCAAGGTTTAAGACAAATCCATACTAGAAACAGTCCAGTGACAAAAAGCCACCAGACAGCTCGTGCAGGTAGTTTTATAAGGGGGTTGAAAAGGGTGGAGAGAGCATGAGGGTCCAATGAGGTGAGGGTCCAGGGGCAGAGATAAGGTGGAGTGACAGGGTTACATCCAATAGGGGAAGGAGAGGGGAGGAGGAAGGGAGCCAGAGCCAATGGGGAACTGAACAAGGGAGAACTTTCCAGAACTGGGGTAAGCGTTTACAAATGATTGACAGAGGGATTAACATAATGGGGTGTACACCAACCAGGAGATAAACCATTACATTGACTTAGGGGGAGGACCATAAGGCAAAACCATAGGGTACACCAAAGAGGGGGGAAAGCCTTTAAACAGTGGCAGTTTCAACCACCGCAACAATACTGCCCTGTGGCTGCTTCCACTTGCCCGCTTTGCAACCCAAGAACTGGGAAGGGACAGTTCTGACCCCTTGCCTTGCATCTCCAAAATCCCAGAAGAGGTATAACTGCCTGTGGGTGTACCCAGCTCCGGGCTTTTTCTCTCTCTTGAAAGACAGGAGGGGAGAAGAAAGGAGAGAGTTACAGGGAGAGGAGACAGAAAGAAGCTAAGAATGAAGGGAAAGACGTTCACTGTGACTGAAGAGACAAAGACTGGATGTCTTAGAGTGGGGCAAATAAATGTACAAAGGAGAAAAGCAAGAGAGCAGTGTCATGGAAAAAGGAAGGAGAAAAAACACCTTTTAAAAAAAAAGAAATGAGGAAGTGATGTGTAGTGGGACATTTGAAGTAAATGTAGTGAAGCAAGACACGAGCAGAGTCTGTATTTATAAGTGCCATAAAAGTGGGGCTGCAAGGTGTTCAAGTCTTCTTGTTGACTATGTCCTTCCGTGAGTCCATCTATCAACCAAACTGTCTCTCCATGAAACAAACCAACTTGCCCATAAAAGTTTCTGATGGTTAAGTAGAATCTTTCTTGTTGAGTTTTGAGTCTAGACCTTCTTTTCATATTGAGCAGGGATATGAGTAACAGGTATTTCCCCTCTTGGAAAAACATACCATAGTTCCTTCTTTAAATTCATCAAATTTAGATGAACTAAATGCATCCAGTCCTTTTTGAAGGTCTTCATAGGCCTCTGATCATTCTTCTCAAAAAGATACATGTCACATCTGAAGTGTGATATTCAGGTACTTTTATGAATGCCATCATAACACTGAGTAAAGGGAATTACTTTCTTTTAAATATTATATATATTGCCTCTTGCATTTGCACCACAGAATAATTTTTTTTCCCAAAAATTTGATGCTCGTAACACGTCAAGTCTGCAGTAAGCATGACCCATATAGCTACCAATTTCTCAGAAAAATTGCTGCCTGACCAGCTACACTTTCAATCTGTATTTATTGAACATTTCTCTTTTAAGTAGTGCCTTGCACTTGTCCTTCCTGAATTTCATACTCCCACCTTGTATTCTTTTCCAGACCGTTTTGCAAATCTGTCAAGGTCATTTTGAATTCTCGGCCTTTCTTGCAATGTGCTGTGATTCTTCCTATATTCCTGCCATTTGCATGGTTGGTAAGGATCTTTCTCTATTCCCTCACTCTTTGTGTGTGTATGCATGTACCTGTACGAAAGAAGAAAATGGGAGGAGTGTACCTTTTGTGTATCTGATGTTGGTGTATGTGTTAGAGGCAGGATGAGATGACAGATGTCATCTAAGTGACAACGTTGCTCTGCACCATTTTTTTCACTCACTAAAATGGATCATGCTTGAGGAAATCAGTGTACAGATTATTGATTAATGTTGGTAATCTTAAAACCTACCACCCTACTTCAGGTTATCTTGGTACAATGAACCTAGGGAAAAGAGCAATACATATATATACATACATTCCTATATATAAATATACATAAGTGTGCATGCATGTGTATGTATATACATATGTATTTGTTGCTTAAACTGTTCATAATACAAGCAAATAATAAGTAAGAGAGCCAAATATACTAGCAAAATAAAATTAACTCTTAGGAGGGATTCCTATATTTCCATGGAAAATTCCCATAATTTCTGGCACAACTCTAGGACATCATCTCTCAAAATCACACTGTCCTTTTGTTCTGCACAGAGCTGAGACCTGAAAATGAATGTACTAAGGCCTATTTCTATTGCTTTTGAGCAAAGGCATTTTCATTTACTTCTCAGTGTAACAGTTGGACTGCACAGAAGCACTGGAGCTGAACAAAAAAGACTTTCATCTCAGACAAAAACTGTAATTATCACAGGGGAACAAATTAAACAGAAAGCCCCATTGGAATGAGATTTCCACATATTTAAAGTGTGTTAATACCAATAATATGGTACATACTAACAATAGAATCTTTCTGCAGCTTTTGTAGTATCATATATGAATGAAAATATGTATGATTACAGTGTCTCAAAAGAAACATGATGTTCAAACTCTTTCATGGATTATTTTTTAAATGTTTAGGAGGTGGAGAAATTAATTTGAGAAACTTTAGTGTATTTTGTTTATAAGTGTTTCCATTTTAATCAGTACTGATCACAATGTTATTGATCTAGACAACAAAAAGGAAATAATTTCTAATATATTTGTTAAAGTACAGCATGTTATGTACGAATATACACTTTTTACATTTATTTCTTTTATTATTTACAATTAGTTTTCCACCAGTTCTGTCATCTGCCAATAACATATCTTATATTAGGTGTCCATTCAACTGGGCATCTCTGAAAGAAGCAGACCCAGTATATCCATATTACAGTTAAGTATTTTCCTAAGGGAAAAAAAAAACAAACCAGCCCAACAATTGCAGATATACATATAGCTGTGTGCATGTATATATATATATATGTGTGTGTGTGTGTAAAAGATCAAGGTGTTAAGAATGGAAACTAGAGAAGAGAATGTGTCAGTAGATTTATTCATGCCATACATCTTATATACAATAATTACTGTTTCATACGGTTATCACAGTGTTATGTAGCACATATATATATAAACAGTGATAAGGTTTAGTTTTGCTTCAAAGTTCAATGATCCTTTTCCTAAGAATGTGTGTCATGTTCATCTCTCTTTATAGAATTTGAAACTATGGCATGTATTAAGCCTGCCTACAAGTGTGCACATATATTTGTGTATATAAATCTCTTTTGTGTGCACAGAGATGAATGTTGCAGTGTCTTCATCTGTTTTCAGATGCACTCAGTCCCTGAAAGATTGACTTTTAATCATAGTGTTAGATAATACCACTCAATTCTAAAATAATTGTGATAAATCTATCATTTTCTCTCTTTTCCTTCCTTTTAAAATTATTCTGCTGGAACTAGAATGAATGTTATATTTTTATTGAAATGAATATATTGCTAAGCTCTGTAAACAGCAAATGTTTTTATGGTGAAAATATCCTGTTTGAATCTGCACAGACAATATTTATGTTATTTTCTTTTTCAAGGACTTATCTCTGTAACATTATTGACACATTTGGATCAATACTTTTAAAGGTTTCTCTTTTTTTTTAATATCAAATGCAGTAATGATTTGTATGTTTACCTTGATAATATACACTTGTCTCTTTAAGGTGACAGCAGATGGTCCAATAAGAAGTGGCAGAACTAAGTGCTGAAAATATAGCAGCCCATCTCAAGCTCCCTTAACCGTAAAATCTATGAATTTATGCTCAACTGAGCGATAAGGCATAGTCATGAAATGTCCAAGGGTGAATCAGGGTGGTTGGAAGTGTACTTATTTCCCCTGCACAATGAGAAACCCTTCAATGCACTGTCTAAATGCACAGACAATATTTAGTAGCTTTAGTTATTTATCAATTGTTTCCATCACACTCAGACTGTGTACATCATAGTGTGCTGCTGAGAATTGCTGTACTACTTTGCCTTCCAGGTTTCTGTGGACTGCTTTGTTAATGCACATTTTGTAGCTCTCCAAGGTTAGTTTAATACTGGCATTCCAGCATGAATAGTTTGATAGTCTGGGGATTAAATCCTCAGAGAATATGAGGCAGCACAACTCCACTGAAATCCACATGGCATCACAGTTGGCATCACAAAACCATCAGGTCCACTACTTAACACATAATTTCAGTTATGTGTGATTTTCCAGACAGAACTTTATTCTTCTTTGTGTCTCTATCTGTCTCTCTGTCATTCTCTACACCTCCCACAGTAGGTTATACTCTCTGCTCCACCTGTTCAGCAACACAGAGCCAAACAGAGCATTATTGGTCTGCTATGTTAATCAGATGAAGAAATTACATCAGAAGAAATATTCTAAATCATGAATTTTCTTCTGAACCGTGCTTTGTCAGCTCCATGTCCTCATCCTCAAATGCCTTCTGATATTGAACAAGTGCCAATTGCAGCTCCATTCCTCCACAGAGGAAGAGTAAAACCCCATTACCTGATTAGCTATTACCTCTGCAGTACCTGTTTTCACTATCCTTAAGCTTACTGGAAAGCAAAACCATTGCCAACATCACCCAGTTCATCCTTGGACACAAAAACTAATAAATTGTGTATTTTGAAAAGAATAAGTCAGTATATTTTCTGAGGAAGCTCAGTGAAAGTGAATGTACCATTTGGTGTGAGTAAAGCAGGCAGGCAGACACAGCAGATTAGCATCCAGAGAAAGGGAAAGATGCCATCAGAGAAAGGGACTACTTATCATCCTTTTCTGTCAAGACATTATGGGCCTGGCTGTGATGTAGCATGGCCATTTTCTGCATAAAGTTAATTTAAGCAGTCCAGGACGGATTATTCCCCTGCAAGAAATAATTTCTACTTATTCTCCAAGCTGCCAGTGTAACAGAGAAAAAGAGCAGAAGCAAAGGGAGGAGGTGGGGGCTGTTGTACCTAATGCACTGTGTCAGTCCTCAGTCCAGGAATCTGAAGTAGCTGCATGGTTGAGATTGTTACAGTCATTTTACAGGTGGATAGTTTGGGAAACAAAGAAGTTCAGAGGCTTGAACAAACCAAAAAGAAATCACAGATGCTAGGGAACACTGGATCCCCATTCTCTGCTTTCTGAAGGTAGGAGTTGGAGACAGGGAGAGAGAATATGCATAATGTACTTTATATGCAAAACACAGTACAGTATAAAAACAAAGATCACTCACAGTTTTGCAATACATATATATAGCATAACATTAAAGAAATTGCTCATCAAAAAAGCACAGTGATTACACAATAAAACATTTTGAGCAACAGAGATATAGCCCAGGCCATTCTCCAGTGAAGAATTTTAAATTAACTAATGCAATTATTTTGACAACTGTAATTTCAGTAAAATTAAAATTCTTGATGTTGTATTTAATCATTAACACATGGTTACAAGAGCCATATATGTCTCCCTTTATATTTGTCAATGAAATGTTCCAGAATGATACAAAAATATCCTTACTTCCTGTAGTTGCAATTTACTCTGTATTTTGCTCATTTGCCAGCATTTGAAAGAACAAGTGTTGTATGGGGTTGGAGAGTTATCAGATCTAAACTTTGGTGGTTGTGCTAAGAAAAGAAATATATCTGGAAAAAACTGTGTATCTGCTCGAGCTCTTCAAAAAGGGTATTGGATATTACACCATCCAAACTCTCTGTAAATGACCAGCCCTGGTGTGTGTCACATCGCTGGGCCTGGAAGACCTGCCACATCAATTGTGTGCCGTCCTTGCATGTCCCATGTGACACAGCATCACCAGGGCTGAAGCAGAAGCTCCAGCCCTCCCAGTGCCTTGTTGCCCCATGAATCCAGCCTGGCAGACCAAGTGCTGCAGAAGCAGATTGTGGAGCTGCTTTTGCCCTCTTTGCACATCCATTCCCTTACTCTTTTTCAGATCTGTTACCATTTCAAGTGCAAGTCCTAAATGAAGCTTTTTCAAATGCTCTAAAATCTTGTAAAGTCATATTTTGCTAGATAAGGAGGAAAGAAAATTTATTTAGCTGGTAATCTTTAACTTCTAATGAATTTTTAAATAAGCCAAATATTGTCAGCCACGTGATGCACTACCTGTGGTGGGTGCAGGAGAGAGTAAAGGTCAGTTTTATTCCCCTTCAAGGTTCACTTTGCAAGTCTCTGAATTGCAGTTCAAAATTTCAAAGAAGGAGGTATTCAGGATGAAAATCTTGGGGAAAAACAGCCAGAGGCTAGAGGAAGAGCCTGTGAGTAAACAAAGGGGATGAAGGGCAATCTTCCCCATATGCCATCAAAGAAACAGTTCCCTTTCAGAACACATGAGGTACCAACAAATAATGCATCCTACACATCCTTTTCTTGTGTGGCTTGGGGCAGAGTCCAAGAATGTCTGTAGGATGTCTCTTCTCATGGGCCATAATTTAAAAAAACTACTCCAAGCAAAACATCTGTGATCCCAACAGAAGCAATCTTCATACTCCAGTGTCCTTATGACATTACAGTACATATATTTAAATCACTGAAGGTGTGATTCTATCCTCCCAGCTGAGGTGAATGTCTATTCTCCTGGAGTCAGGCTCATTATTAATTGCATCTTCATTCTGTGCAACAACAGACAGCAGAGACTACTAGGATAGTTAGCTGCTGCTGCCAGGTTTATAACAACACTCTTTTTTCAGACTTGATTAATAAATGGAAACTGACTGATTAAATTAACTTCAGTACCTTCACAGAGTACCTGAAAATAATTTTGAAACTTGCAATAAGTATTTTTAAAATAATATATCTCTCTATTGGGAAGAATATTAGAGAAGTTGTGTAACTATTACAGACCAAAAAATCCTGCTTTAACAATCTGGAAGACAATCTATGCAACTTCATTTCATGGAACAAACTGAATGGTCCTTGGAGGAATTACAAAAGGATGCAAGTGGTCTACTCACTTAAATTTTTATATTAAATAAGCCTAAGAATAGAAGTTTGTAAAACTACATATCTGTGATACTCTAATCATTAATTAAAAGCAGATGCCGAACAGGTGAAATAAACCCCTGATTTTTGTCTTAATTTTGTTGTCTTTTTTCAACATTTTTAGAGGCATTTAAAGTTTAGTACACCTGTGATAACAAAAGCTTTAGAGGAACTTTAGGTTCCTAACCAAACCATATCTTTAACTATGTCACAGATAGAGGAAAAGTTCTTGTGAATTGAGTTGAACTGGGATTCTCTTTCCAGGATCCATTTACTAACAAATCAATTGTACGGTGTAATACATTTGGAATTCCACTTTGCTGCATAAATGTTACTTTGCAGTTGCACGGTTTGGGGTCCATTGATCCCTACAAGTTGTTTTCATCTCTTGCTGATATCTTTTTCCCTCAACATTTTAACTGCATGCAGGGATTAGTCCCTTGTGCCACCCAGTCATTGCCACAGTATTAAGTTGGTGTTTCAGTGTTTTCCCTAGGTGTGCTTTTTGTATTAGAGCACTGACTTCCTGCTCCTCAGCATCTGCACACTTGAGTAGTCCTCAGATCCCTGATTCCCAGCCATGACCAGTGCCAGTGGTGTGGGTACCCCTCAAGAGTTTCACTTTGGGAGCACACAACTGTGTAATTCTGGACATACAGCATCTTCAGAGAAAACTGCTGTTTTCCTGTGTGATATGCATCAGAAAGAGCAAATCCCAGCTGATTTTCCACTTGTGGATTTCCTAAGCGTTATTTTTCTTCACTGTTCCTTTTTTCCCACCGGTTTCCCTTCCAGCTCTGATGGAAAAGACCAGCACCCACTTCTCCCATAGCCTAACAAAATGCAGGCTAAACTCCTCAGCTATGCAAACCAGCTCCCGCCATCTTTTTCAGTCGTGAGATCCAAGCCCTCTTTGCAAGTTCAACCTTGTAAACAATGAATGTGATAATGTTGATGATTTTTCTAATTGCTGGTCTCTCATCTTTCTAAAATATAACTCATTTGAGCTGAATACCCCCATCCTTTCTGCCTCTGATTTCTCTTTTTTTCCAGGCAGCTCTACTTATCGTTTTTGCTCCTTCATCACATCACCTGTATCTTCTGCAGTAGCTTACACATTCATTTGTCAGACAAGCTTAACCACACCGGATGAACCTTGCCTTTCTTAAGATAGGCAGGTAATTTCATGAGATTCTTTTCTGAACAGTATTGCACTTTCAGTAGTGACCAGCTTTAGCAATTTGCAGCCCAATATTGCTGTGTAAAAGGACACAACAGCCCCCTTCATGCAGTCAGCAGGGTCCTAACACAAAGATATTCTTTCTCTTTGGCTTCATATAACCTCTGGTAATACGGACACTAGTCTTTCCTTCATCTACTGAGACCTCTTGACTCCAGGGCTGAAGCATGCCCAAGGTCTCCCTCACTGCCCACTGAAATCAGACACACAAACACAGAGAGAAGTGTAACTCTCTTCTGGAGGCAAAGGTCAGCCCAGAAGGCATTTGGCTTATGGACAGCTGTGCTTTGTGGAGAAGCTGACAACCAGGATGGTGTTGGAGTGAAACCCAAGTTTAGGCTCCATTGAAGTCATGGTCTCAGGTATGTTCTTTAATACAGATTAATTTTTGTGTATGTTTAAGTTCTTTCCTCAACTGGGCAAAATAACATAATTCTCCTCTTTTTTTTCCTCTAATAAATAAGTTAATTTTTCTCCTGTCCATCTGGCTCTCTATTTCATATGCTTAATTGCTTTCATCTCAAGTATTGTTCACACTGTTTTTTATGACTCATTTTTTCTATCACTTTATCCCATGTTAGAAATAGATACAAGTGGATGCTGAACTCACCTGGTATTGGCTTTAAGAGTAGGTCATAAAATAATGTAATGCTATGTAGAGATTCAGGTCATGCCTTCAATTGAAGATAAAGTGTTTTTTACCTCTATCAGTCCAGGAAAATTAATGTAGCCTCTACTTGCCTCTCTCCACCTTGGTATCCCTTATTAAACTTAGGGCAATTACGATCTGAACATTTTTAGTATGGCAAACATCAGGGATCATCCAAGGTTAATGCCAATTAATAGGTTGTGGCAGTTATGGAGTAACTGGCAATTTGGATGAGAAAATGAAAGATACAAGGAAGCAGAAAAAAATAAAGGGGATAATACTGTACCACTTAGAAATCAAATATAAAAATGCAGTAAAGACTTATACTGCTGAAGGAATCACTAGAAGTTAGATTCCATAGCATCCATCAGTCCATGCTGTTATGTCACACTGACAACTGCAGCATATGAACTGCAGTGTATCTATTGCCTATATTTTGTCAAGGACTTTCATTGGGCACGTGGGGGCTGTCAAGGCCTGAAAAGGTGATCCGTCAGAAAGATGTCTGTAGCATTAAGTGTTTAATGCCATTTTAATATGACCTGGTTAATAAGACCTTTTAATAATATATGGTTTTGTTGTTCCTGTATGGCTGTGAATATCTGTGTGGTATTTTAAAACACTTCTTACTTTTTATTTTCAGGTACACTTCAGTCAGATCCTTCACATACATAACTTGCTATAGTTCTTTTGACTTCACCAGAGTTGTGCCAGCTGAAGCTGAGACCCAAAAGATTTCATATCCTCTAAGTACCATATAACCTGAAGAAGCAGATATATGTAGAAGAAGGTTTTCACCTGGCATAACATACTGTAAAGGAAAAATGAGAGACAAGAAAACAAATTGTCTGCTTTCCTAAGTTAGAACTTTCTCCATTCCAATTAAGGAAGTAAATACTAAAATATTATGTAGAGCATTTCTCTATTATTGAGTCAACTTTAAATAAAAATCTTGATTAATACACATGGATGTGTTTATGTATTTTTATACATATGGGGTATAAAAAGATGTACATTGGATCTGATTTTCCAATTAGGCACACATTAGAGCTTAACAAAAAATAAGTGTGACAATTTGTCAAACTTAGGTACATTTGCCATGATTTCATATCTCATGGGAGATGATAAGCTGTTTCCAAATCTTACTAAACAAGAGAAATAAAATACAATTTCATGAAGACATTATCACTAGTGTCGCAGTAACTGCACCCACAAATCAAGCACACAACTGAACGTACAATATACATTAGTAATAAATCTTAATTTCAAACAATTAAGTCTTGCACCTATTTTGTAATTTCTATATTATTTTTATCTGATATTAAAGGCCACAGATTTCATATTTTGAATATGTCCAGTGTCATTGTTAGCTTCTTGATGCACCCACATTCGGATATATGGAATGCAAGATAGGTTATGAAAAAAGGGCAAGAAGAAAATCTAAAGGAATATGCAATTATGTGCATACAAGAAATACCAAACTCTCTTGGATTGCACCAATTGTGTTCCAAAGACTTTCTCTTTCCTTTTATTTGGAATTCCTCCTTTAATCTCAGAGAATATAGATGTGCTGCCTAACAGCCATTGTTCAGTGTCATTGCAATGTTCACTTATGCCTTTGGTGAGGTGTTTATTTCATTGCACTGTTACTACTTTCTTGTCTATTGGACTTCATGATTTTAAGGCATGCAATTTATCCTAAAAGCATGTAACAAGAATCATAGAACCACAGTATATCCTGAGCTGAAAGGGACCCACAAGGATCATCGAGTTCATCTCCTGGCCCTGCACAGGGCAATCCTGAGTCACACCCTGTGCCTGAGAGTTTTGTCCAAACTTCTTGAACTCTGTCAGGCTGGTGCTGAGACCACTTCCCTGGAGAGCCTGTTCCAGTGCCCAACCATCCTCTGGGTGAAAAACCTTTCCTAATGACTAACCTAAATCTCCCCTGACACAGTTTCATGCTGTTCTCTTGGATCCTGTCACCACAGAGAAGAGGTCAGTGTCCAGACCTGCTCTTCCCCTCATGAAGAAGTTGTGACTGCAATGAGACTTCCCTCAGTCTCCTCTTCTTCAGGCTCATCAAACCAAGAGATGTCAGCTGCTCCTCGTATGGCTTCCCCTCAAGACCTGGGTCTAAGAATGAGCTTGCATGCAGCATATTCCATCTACATATTTCAAGGGAAGAATCAACTAACTTGGTACACTATATCCATAGGATTTAAGAAATATAAGATCCTGTCATAGGTTAGAAGCCAGAGTAAGAGTATTTGTAAATAGAAACAGGGAATCGTGTTGCAGTTTAATGGCTGTTTAGTAGAATAATCTGCAGCCATCTCTGTTTTGAGATATATTTTAATTTTGATTTAAAGGCTATGAAATATTGTGAATGCCATTAAAAGAATGTCCTGAACACAGCTTTTATGTATTCACGTGTGTTTGAATCTTAATGGTATATGTCTGTTCTTTATGTTTGAAACTGCTATTTTAAAAGAGATAAAACAAAAAAAAAAGTAAATTATGAGAGAGCAATGAAATTCCATTTTATCTTACCCAAGAGGTAGCATTTTTTAATGCCCACTTGTTAGTGAAAAGTAGGGAGATAGTATGTGGATTATTTTAAATTATTACATATCTTCTTACTTAGAACATAAGTAATTACATTAGTACAGTTGACTAGAAAAACAAGCAATAAATTCACATTAGTTTGTTGAATCTGTGTTAGCAGACATCCTTGGTGTGTAATTCAGATTAATATTTATAGCTCTGCATGAATTTCTCGTACTTGGCTCTGTAAATTTAACTTGGAGGACACCAACAACTGTGCTTAGTTTTGTGAAGCAATGAAAAAAGTCTGTGCTGATTGAAGTCCAAAATTATTTTAAAATATAAATGTGTATAGGTGTTTCTGTCTTTCCAAAGTAGCTGAGCTTAAAAAGGCATTCCAATTTTTTTTTTCTAAAAGCCTCTCAGCTTCAAGATACTGTGTTTCTACATTATAATGTGCATGATGAAATTCCACATGTATGTACATAATTTTTTCAAAGTAAATAAAACCTCTTTGAACTTTCGTCTTAAAATCTAAGTCATGGTTGAATCTCTTGGAAAGATTCCTCATCTGTTCATTGAAATTCTGTCTTTGCATTCATAGTTTTCTACATATATTTAAATGCTATTTTAAATATTTTACTTTCTTCCAAGTTGAATGTTTTGAATTAGCAAGAGAAGTTTATTTTTTTCTACTCTTTCCATATTTTTCAGTATTCATAAGTTTTAAGATATTTCCAAATTTATCAAGTTGACACTGTATTATCTTATATTTGGGGCTGTTTACAGAAACAAAAGGCAGCAGTACTGAGCACGAAAACAACCACTTTAGTACCTGCAATATCCATAGGAATGTTCTATCAAAAAGATTATATTAAGGTGGTCTCTTGGGGCAACTAGCAAATTACCCTCCATTAGCTAGGATTTTGTGTTAAAATTGTCTTTGCAGAAAGCTAGAACTTATGAAGGGAAACATGTCCTTTTAAATAAGCAGTAGTTATTAATGTCTAAGTAAACATTTTAAATTAATAAAGGCTTGTTTACATCATTAGCAACCCAGTAGATGCTGGTTTGTCATAGCAGTGTATTTTACATCTATTACCTTAGAAAAAGTGAAACATCATATCATACATTTGTCAGTTTATTTAATCATATTATAGCATAGCTTTTTGCTGCAAACACTGTATAATCCATAGGAAAAAAAAAAGAGAGGGACCACTTTAAAGTTTGTACTGACCTATATGCATGTAGGATACAGGATTTTTCTGAACTGGGAAAAATGGTAATTAATGTTACAACACATCAAAATTTTAGTTTGTCAGAGAGATATTTTTGGTTTGATTTTGGTTTTTGTTTGTTTCTTTGCTTGCTTTCATGAATAACAATAGCCAGAGTAGAGGTAAACTAAAGATTTTAGCAATGTGTTAGTAATAATTCCTGATTTTATTTTTCTGAAGTGCACAGAGATGATTTCTAGCTTTACTGCTGTTATGTGCTGGTTTTCTGACATTAATTTGAGATGACGTAGATAAGAGAAGCAGTTCCATTCATGAAATCAAATTCTGCTTGTAAGTATGCCTTTCAAGAAAAAGGAAGATCTGTATTTCTTCTAAGTGTTTGCAGGTCATGCATCTGTGTTAACTCAAATAATGAAAGCCAGGATTGATGATTGGCTGATTCAATGTAGCTCTTGCCAACAATTTTCAGAGATTAGGAGTTTGTTGGAAAGATATCAATGAAGGTTTAGGGATCACTGTCTGAAGTATTCTAAATTAACAGCTAATGGATGTTTTTAATAGCTCTTTTATAGATGAGTGCAGCTGAATGAAAACCGACAAGAAAGCTCAGCTTTGCTTGGTATGCGCTTTAACTTTTTTTCACACATGATGACCTGCCTCTGCACTAGCTTTCTCACTTTGTTTCTGCATAGGGTAAAAATTCATTTATTTTATAGTTAATAAACATATCCACACACATTTTAATCTTTTCAATTTTTTTTAAGTAATAGAAATTTTTTTTTTCCTCTAATGCTGCATATACCCAGTGCTGCAGTACTCTTTTCCAAAGATTCGTTCATCCATCCTGCTGTTTCTGGCAAAGTTCAGTTCTCACAGAAATGGTGAGCAGATATGAAAAAAATGAATACTCTTTGATTATAGCTGGTGTAATCAAGTTGTCTGACCTTCCTGGTGCACAAAGAGACCTGACTTGGGTATTCAATATTCAATTTCAGTGGCCCAAAGAGATGAATAAATATAAGGCAGACAGAGTTCATATGAAAGTATACCATTGGGACAGAAAATAAATGTCTTGAGATTGTTTTTTGCGGTAGAGCTCATATGATTCTGATCATCTCCATTGACGCCAACGGGCTGTCAAAAGACAGTATTTTTGTCATAGAATAGGGAGAGATGTGACATCATTGCTTCTGCCCTGTTTGCAGGTGGTTAAAATTATCTACGTGTTTTAACTTCCAAAATCTGACCAAGAGAGGCTCACTGACTACATCTTCCAATAAAGAACTCTATTTATACTTTTACATGTGCCTTTTTTCACTTCTGTACTATGAGCATATCAGATGAATAAGAAATGTCATTTAAAACTTTGAATTTACCTTAAGGTAGACAAAATATTCAGCAAAGGAATATCTTTTCCTCACACTGAGCCTTTTCTGTTAATATAGAAAAAAACTTGAAAAATATCCACATGGAAAACAT
Organism: Atrichornis clamosus; assembly: GCA_013400975.1. NCBI lineage: Eukaryota > Metazoa > Chordata > Aves > Passeriformes > Menuridae > Atrichornis > Atrichornis clamosus. The sequence continues at coordinate 11,124 of WBMZ01010935.1, read as the reverse complement.
CCATATTTATAAAATGGACCTGACGTCAAAGAGATGCCAGTTAAACATCATTTTAGAACTATTTGTCAAATGGGAAAAAGTCTAGTTCTACTCACGGATAGGCTGTGCAAGGAAAACACGATGTGAAGATAGCTAAGTCAAACTATTTATTTTCAGTGACTATAATTGAAGCTTAAACATCTAGGACTAACGTGAAAACTATATTTAGACAATATATTTTGGTGTCTGAAACCAGAGTGGAAACCCACTATAAAAAACTTCAGATTACTTATTAATAAAATAGTTATTTCATTGTATTTTATCTTGTAGTACATTCTGTAAAGATGCATTCCAAGAACTAGCTCATATTAATTGATACCATCCCACAAGGACATAAATTCACTGCTTTTATTTATAATAATTGCTATGAGAAGCAAGAAATTTCAAACTTCTTACAAGCTTTCTAGATTAAACAGCTTTATGTGAATCTGAGTAACATCTTGAACAGGGTTGTAGGTACAGTATATAAGGAAGCTTTACAAAAGATGTCAGTCTTTATTATCAAGCCTAATTGGCCTATTATGTTCCTTTATTTGTAAGAAGCCATTAACTTCTTAATGCATGGTGGGCAGTAAGGTTCTCATCAACATAGTCTCTGGCATTTTTAAATCCTTATTTGATTCAAGCAATGAAAGAAAAAAAGAAAATAAAGGAAAAGCAGAATGGGCCAATATTGAAAAGAAAGCATATATTGTGGGAGGTTTCCTGACACTAAAGCATATATTGTGGGAGGTTTCCTGACACTATCATAATAAACAAGAATTTAAAAATGCAATCTTATTGAGGGAATGTTTTAATTTTTTTTTAAATTTTCAAAAATGTTCAGTTATTTCATACACTGTCAAAAGGATATGTCAGTAACATGGGCAAGTGATTCCTGCCTCAAGAAACCATCACATAGACACAGGGAAAGAAATAACAGTAGTACAATTTGCATTTTTAGATCTATCTTAATTATTCTTTTATTTTGCTTTTTGCTTTGAATAATTATGCTCATTATTGCCAAGTTTTAATATCATGATGGTATTTTCTAAGACAGAAAGGCTGACTTCAGTGATAGAGTTCTGTGACCCAAAGTGCCAGTCTGTCTTCAAAAGAATGTAAAGTAAGACTGAAAATAATAACGAAGTGCAGACACATCTTCCCTCCAGCTAGGGAAAGCTAACTCCTCACATTTGTATTCTTAAGCTAGCACCAAATATTTTAAAAGGAAAAAATCTCGAGGAGAAAAGTAGCAACATTTTTAACAGATTCAAGATTCCCATCGAAGCAAGCAGTCAGGAAATTTCTTCTTTCAGAGAGGAGAAGAAAAAGTGCAGCAAAGCATAATTTTAACACATAACTAGGGAAGACATGCATGGATTCCCATCTTAAGCTCCGTGACTGAGTGGCATCTTTGGAAGAATGTATGCAATGCCATAGCAGCTACACTTACTACCTCTGAAACCAGACTTACTGGCCTCCACAGATCTTGCACCTTTTCTCATATTATTTCACTACCACTTTCTACTCATTCAATTGCTCTTCATTAATGACTCAAAAAAATTATTAAATTTGTAATGCAGCTTTTGTTGTTATTCTACTGTAAACCATTCAAACAAGCTATGAGACAAACACCTTTGGACAACTTATCAGTGACCTGGAGCTTCTAGTATCTAGTGGTAGTCATCAAGGGAACTTCAGTAATTTAAACAAAGGGGAAAATAACCAGGGCCTTTCTCTTTGTGCATAAGGCAATGGGAAAAAAGCAGTTGGTGCTGGCACCAATGGAGTTGGGAGGACTCACAGCCACTGAGGTGAGCTAGGTAACCAGCATTGTGGAAAGGACCAGTGCTCATTCGTGACAACATTTTATTCCTTTACTTGGAACTCCTAATTTCTCATCTAACTTCTTTTGAACTCAGGCTGTTGCAGATGATGTTGCATAAGTTTGGAACTGATATTCTGGGATGCCACCAGGCTGTGCCAACCTGGGTCACTCACATAAGGATCTATGTTTGAATCAGGGATGAATCTCCTGCAGACTAATCCTGTTCAAGGTGGGTATCAGAAAGATTTTGAAGGCTATGTGGCAAATGCATCCTTTCCAGCAAGAAATGCAACTTGACTCAAGGAGTCCAGAAGCCCTGAAAGGCCTGCAAATGTGTCGTCAGTGGAAGCAGGCTGACTGGAGTAGTCATCAAGAGCAATCTAACAAAGCATTGTGGGCATGGTCGTTGCTATCACTGGGAGTTGTAAGCATGATTTGAGGACATTTGTATTATCCAATTTGTATCATCAAATTAAAATACTGCGGTGCATAGAACTGGAAAATGGTATCTGGGAGTCATTAATAAATAGCTGGGCCAGAATAAGGCAAGGTTATCACCTTTTTGTCAAAGTAATAGAGATACTTCTCTTAATGAATGGCCCCAATCACAGTTGGACAATAAATATAAACGCATAGAGATGGAAAGGTTTTTCAGACTATAGAACAATAGTGAAATATTAGTGGTTGGTTTCACAGACCCAGACAAAGTTAATTATTAGCAAAGATCCTTTTTCTCATAAGAATTGCAGTAAGAATGAAAAAAAAATGATATATCTACAAGAACATTATAATTTCTCAGACTCTCCTTCCAGATATGGGAGAAATATGTGGGAGGGAATCTGTGTTTCCTGACCTTGGCAGATCAAAATGCAAAAGGTTTTGCCCTCAAATGTCACCAGTGATTTAGAGTGAGGAACCTTTTATTAACATTTTTAGAGTTTCTGGGTATACTCCTTTTAAGAATTTCCTTTCTAAAATCTGCATACTAAATTATTCTGCTGCCCCGTCAGATCACCTATGTTCCATTGAAGAAGGACACATTTTTACTTAAGTTATGCAGAGGAACAAATCCCCAGTTTTTAGCCTTCAGTTGGATTCAAAAAAAAAAAAAAAAAAAAAAAAAAGGCAAACCAAAAACTTTTCATATTGAATGATGTAACAATCAAGGCAGAAAAAATACATCCAAATACATACTACTACTACATCCAAATACTACATATCTGCAGACAAAATATTTGTATTTTAAAACTTCTTGAAAGATTGTTGCGATCTGAAGAAAGTTTATAATTCTTAGCCTATATCTTAAAGAAACAGATGCAATCCTAGTTTGAGTATTATCAACAGACTAGACCTTTTGGTCTGAGAAATACTGAGTTTTCATCTAAAGGGTTTAAAAAATTAACCTCTCAGAATTTCTGAAAAGAGCCATATCTATTAAGGCAGAACATGAACATACAATTAGTGGGATTTATATTTTATCTTGCTATGGTGTTTTGACTACAAAAACAAAGAAGGGTTCCTTAAAATGATTATGTACTAGCCTGAGTAATTTCTTTAATCTTAAAGTAAAAATCTGAAATGTGTTAAATGTGTTTTACACAAATACCTCAATCTTATCATTGGCTATAAAGGAAATTTCAATAAGAACCAGAGGAGCAGATACCATTAAGGCAGCTGGTTAAATTTCACCAGCATCAAGAAAAGGCAGAAATATCCTAGTTATAAGAACGAAAGAGTTTAACCTGATTTAGAAATGCCAGACAAACTTGTATGGTTGTCTGTATCTCATAGTTTCCTAGATTTCTTCTTTGAATAGAATTTGCTTCCTTCAGACATCAAATAACTGGTTTGACTGATTTCGTCTGCTGGACTGGATAAACCAAAGCAAATATGTATGAGTATATAATGATGGTCTATATATATAATATGGAAAAAATTAATTAAGGGAAACAGCTATATGCTACTAACAGAAAACAAATAAAACAGCTAAAATACAAAATTAAACATATTAGAGGTGTTAAATGCAGTCATTTTAAACAGAGTCGGTTTGTAGGTGGTGTTTTACACACTGATAACTTCCAGTGGCCTTTTAAGCTTGCAGGTGCACATATTTTTATTTAGGTATCTGTTTAAAAATAGTCTGTCTTTAGAAAATATTATTTGTATAAGAACTAATGTACTTTTAATTCTTGTTAAGTGATTATTATTATATGCACAAAGCATGGATAAGAAGTCATACACCTGTTGATCTGTACTAAACCCTGACCTTTAGCCTTGTGAATGAAAAAACAAAACCCTAAACAATCAAGCAGTACTTGCATTTTATTACCTTCATAGAGGTAACATGGAATTTGGGAGCACTTATATCTCTGTTTTAAAAATTTGCTAGGAAATCTATACCTAATGACTGAATTTTGTAGTATCATGATGTAGCATATCTTTCATAGCTGACCTTAAATTTTTGGGGAGGAAAATAGAATTTTCTGAAGGGTCACTTCTTGAATCCTAGTAATAAAAATCCCCACAATGAATGTAAACCCAATCACACTATCAGAGTAAAAAAAAAAAAAAAAAAAAAAGGGATGCTTTGTGTTGGTGGTCCCTTGCCTTGCTTTCCCTTGCCTTGCCTCGCCTCCACTTCAGTCCCCTTCCCTCCCTTCATCTTCCTTTTGCTTCTTAAGGATTTTAAGAACAAACTATTGACTTACCTGCAAAACCTATTAAGCCTTCAAGTCAAAGATGTTATGACAGAGTTTGTAGGCAATTTGTCCCTTGGGGAAAGCAGAGATCAAAATTCCTCCAAGGAAATTATAGGTTTGCTGGTTAAGAAAATCTCAAAAGACTCTATCTCATCTGCTGTTAAATTTGAGGGATTCACTATAGGTTCAGCTTTTGTCTCTAATGCATTCAATTGCTACATCCAGAAAAGAACCCCAGATGTTTGGATGAAATCCTAAGTAGTAAATAAGAATTGAAGTTATTTGTGGTTTAATCCAACTGACCAAAGTAAATGGAAGAAAACCAAAGCCAGCAGTGGCCTTCTGAGACATACAGGATGTTTGAAATCAATCCATAAGAATGTTGACCTTAATGAAATTTTCAGTCTGTGCAAAGCCAAAATGGTAGAAAAGCAGTCCAACAGCAAGTTGAAGAGCTGCTCAAAAAATGCATTTTAAGATGACACTGAGAAAAATAGAAACCGTAGTGGTGTACTGGGTCTGCCTGAAATTGAGCTCATTTTCCCTTAGCAGTCCTCACAGTGTGGTGCTTTGTGTTGGTAGCTGGAAAAGTCTTGATAACACACCAGTGCTTTGGCTACTGCTGGGCAGTGCTGGCACAACATCAGTGCTGTCTCTTTAACATTCCCCCTTATCAAGGGGCTGTGAGTGGGCAAGATCCTGGGAGGGAGCACAACCAGGTCAGCTGACCCAAATTAACCAAAGAGATATTCAGGTCAGATATAAAAGATATGAAAAGGAGGAGGGAGAGAGAGGAGGGTATTTGTTATTTACAATGTTTGCTTTTCAGAGCAACTACTATGCGTGAGGTAGCCCTGCTTCCTGGGAAGTGACTGAGTGTCACTCACCAATGGGAAGTAGAGAATAAACCTATTTTTTTCTTTTGCTTGTGCACATGAAAACTTTCACTTTTCCTTTAGTAAACTGCCTTATCTCAATCTACGAGTCCTTTCCATNACTGCCTTATCTCAATCTACGAGTCCTTTCCATCTTATTTTCTCTCCCCTGCTCAGCTGGGAAGGGGAGTGCTAGAGGGGCTTGGTAGGCACCTGGCATCCAGCCAAGGTCAACCCACCACAGATGGGAACAGGGTTCATTAACAGAATAAGCCCAAAGTCAGGAGTTACAACAATAAAGACAGCATTTCCCATGATGAAAGAGGTATTTTCTCTGATATAATATCTGGGAGGTATCACCATGGAGGCAATGTTAAGCTGTACTCAGTCAATACTTGACAACAATCCTTTTTCTTATAAGCTCAGAAATAATGTGAATTTTGAAGTACCTAAATGACATTTTTAACTAATAAATAAAATAATAAAAGAAGTGCAGTGTAAACAAACAAACAAAAAAGCTTAACTGATACTTTTCCCAGCATGTGAAAGGAAATCTGTGCTCAGCTGTGTTTTTTTATTTTTCTGTTACCATACTAGTTCTTGCGGGCCAGTGAAAAACTCCCATCTCGAGACATTGCCTGTATTGGCTGCCCACAGCCACAAAACAAACAAAGCTATCCACCAAGAAAACATTCTTGACTTCTCCGTGTACATGTTGATCTGATAGTTTGCTTGCTTTATTTATATTTTTCACATGCCCCACAAACATCTCTAGTAACAAATTTTTCCCAACAGATTGTAATGTTTTTGGTGCATTTGCACATACATGCAGGCCTAGGGTATGTCTAGCATACAGTCACCTCTAGTTTTACTCACACTTTCTCCTTTTCCCTTCTGTTACCAAAATTAAAACATTCTTTGAGTTTACTAAGTCTTTCTTCCTTCTAAGTCTACTCAAGCATTGTTTTCCTGGCCTTGTGATTTGCCTACTCACTGCAGGATCAAGACCACAGACCAGACATTTTCAAAAATGAATGCATAGCAGTGAGATTTTCTAGGGGAAGATGAGGGATCCCTGGAAACAGAGTTCCCTAACATGAGAATTGACATTACAAGACTGTCAACACACATAAGATATGACCTTAACGCTGGAATAAAATATTAGTATTAATTGTTAATTTATAAATATATTTTAAATACCAAATACCCTTAAATGTACCATAACAAGGTGATTTTTAATCAGAAACTTGCTTTGGTGGAAGGCATTTGTCAGGAACAGGCAGTCTCAGTCACTTATGTACCGAGACTTACCCACCTACCCACTTCTGCACCAGCATCCACGACTGGCAGCTACATTGTGCCAGATGGAAAAACCCCTGGATCTGGCACCAAAATAGTGGCAGGCTTAAAAATTAATACCTTCAGTAAGATTATGTTAAATTACAATGGACTTCCTATAGAATCTTGCATTATATATGCCTGAATACCAAAAGAATTGATCATGATTAAAATTATTGCAAGAAATACCAAAGGAAGTAAGAATGATTTGCCACTTATTATGAAATGTTGCCCATTTTGCAATAAGTGGCCAATCATTATTAATTCATTTGATATTCTTTATAACATTAATCATGACTAATTCATTTGGTATTATTAATGTAGATGTAACATGAAATTCCATTGCAATTTAGGTATTTATTTAAATATATCATTAATTTAAAGAATTATCAATCCAAAACATCAGCAGTTTTACTCAAAGGCTCTATGTAAAGTGTATTTCTTTATTTGAAGCTGAAGGAATAATTTTCAAGTAAGTAAAATACACACATTTCTGTATTTTTACCTAGGAATTCTCTTTTTAATTTTTTTATAGTACAAAATGATATGACATGCAAAAAATTTATTTCTATTTACCTGAAAAAAGGAAGAAGCAGTTATATAGAGTCTAGAACACCAGTCTTTCACTACAGTTACATATGAAACATCCTACTTCAAATGACCTACTCACATATTTAAGCTGAACACAGGTTTAAGGACTTTGCTTGTATAAAAGGTTTATTTCATCTCCATCTGGGAAATAAATTTAATCTTTAGTCTGCTCAAGTAGCTTTCATATTTGGAAAAAATCATAGGTTAGAGACCTTTTTGACAGCTTGAAGACTTTATAAGTCCTATGGAACTTCTCACAGGTTTGGAAATTTTAGACAGTACCAATGTCAAAATCCCTTTCAGAAAGCTACACTTTACTGCAAGAATTCACTGGCATGTTTCAGTTAGATAAAATATTAGCTTCTTCATTTGTTGGGCAGCCTATGTTTTTATTTTGAAGAAATTATTTTCTTTCCCATGTATTTGTAAAAGGATGAAACCAAGAGCTAACAAGAAGTCAAGGAATGTTTATAGGACTATTCAAATTTGCTTTACAAACTTCACTGAGATATAAGAGCTGAGGTTCTAGCCATTCATGGAGCAGCAGAAATCCTCAGGACTGCAGAGCACTGAGCTGAGGAGCAGGTTATTCACCAGAGCACAGCAATGGCCTCCAAGAAAGACAAAACACAGATCCACAGCCGAAAGATTTCATGAGAGAAACCAGAAGAGAAAAGTACAAATTAGCAAAAGATAAATAAAAAGACCAATGAATATTGTAAAGAAGAACAAGTGAAAATTAATCTGCAGCTCCTCAGACTACTGTAGGGAAAATTGTGAAGATTTTTGTCTTTTAGGCAGCATTAGTCTAATAGAGATATATATATTTTTCTTTTATGAGATCTTTTTATATTTCTGGTATACTTCTAAGAACACTATAGAGCTCATAAGTGACCAGAAAAGCTTTATATAAGCTCAAACAATCTTCTCTGGGTCTCTAAACCCTCTTCATGCCAGCATCAAAAGTCAGATATTCATGGGTATCTGGGCCCTTCTGAGAACTGTAAATGTTACTGAGTGACATACAAAGGATTAGTTAAACCTCATATATGTATTAAAATTCCTCATTTACTGCAATTTTTAGCTTTCGGCACTTGCTTTTCTTATTTTCAGCCACTGAAACCATTAGCCAGAACTTGGAACTACAACCATGTAATTCACCAGTGATTCACCTCTTACTCTCACAATGTGTTTTCATAGGTTTTGCCTTAACAATTTGATGACTGCAAAGGGAACCTGTTGTCTCCAAATCATCAGCAGGAATTTTGTCCAGAATCATGAACCCCTGTAGAGAGGAAAGGTAGTATAGGTGGACTACAGTCTCTCTTCTCTAAATCCAGTGTGGTGAGTCTTCTGGTGACCTCTGACAGCAGACAACACTACAAGAAGACGTAGTTTTACATCAGCCTTGCGGCTTTCCTTAGACTTACTAGAGGAAAAGCAGTGTCCTACTTCAATGGTGTAAGCAGGGGTTACTTCTGTAATAATAATGGTATTTTTCATTACCATTTTAATTTCAAAATCTATATCTGGTATTATTTAATAAATTTAGGAAAGACTGAAAAAATTTGGACAGTTTTCAGGTTGTGGTTCACTGCACTTTTGCAAGGGACAAACCCTTCTGTGGGAGCCTGCTTATCACAATATGATATAAAAAAAATATATATATATATAAAACCTACATCCGCTTCAACTTTGCTATAGAATATTCAACACCTTCCACTTTCATTTGTATATTCAATGATAACATTTAAAATTACTGTGGTCACCCTAAAGGATGTTAATTACAGTGCGACTCAGCAGCCTTTATACAACATAATTGCAGGTTACTAATGTTCATAGTATCCATTGAGGTTGTAATGGGGAGCAGAATTTAGCTCATGGATTTTGTGATGAAGGTCTTACAGCCATTTCTTGTTATTAATCCTCTTTAACACTCCCCATGCATCATCTTTTGTTTGTTCCCTTAATTCAGAGTGAGTTTTACTTTTTATACATAAAGGATATCTTTCTTATAGGCCTGTCAGGTTCAGATTTACATATTGTAGATTTAATTGCTTCATATTTCACTTTTTGATAAGGTTCTCAGATGTTAGGCTATATTAAGAAGGGGATGGAGACTAATACAGGAATTATTATAATGTCATTCTATAAATGGAGGTTTCATACTCATGTTGAATACTCTACTGCGTTTCAGTCACATTTTAGAACGATACAGTAAAAGAAGAAAGGTCTGAAAAAGGGCAGAAAATACATATTAGTTGGATAGGGAGTATTCATATGAAAAGAAATTGAAAAGATTATTTAGTGTGAAGCAAAAAGAATAGGAGATGACATATATAATAATGAGTGGTACAGAGAAAAGCAGTGGGTAGTCCTCACTACTCTATTCTACAGTAAGACACAGAGGGCATTCAGTGAAAAGAAAAGGCAACAAATGTAGAAGTGATAAAATGAAATACTTTTCATGGCATTGCATCTAATAATTAGCCTGTTGAACTGACCACTGTATGTTATTATTGAATAATAATTGAGGGCTGCTTGGAAAGTTTCAAGAAAGATAAAGCAATTATGTTAATAAAAATAGCATCTGCATTGGAACTAGGTAGAACAAGTTGGTAAGGGATACGAGTTCTTGCCAACCAGAGTACAGTGTAATCACAGCCAGAGGTTGTTCGTGCTACATACTATCATTGTACTAGGAACCGTGCAGCTATATAAGGCCTTCCCTTCATATTTTCCACCTAAAGCCCTGATCTGAAAGAACAATCCTAAAAGACACTGGATCCTATCTGGGTCCCACAAAACTCTATACATATTTACCTTGTTGGATTTATTGCTGGACAGGAAACAACATGAATAAAGGGAGAATTTTCCTGAGGTGGCCAAAACAATGAACACATAGTGTGTCGTACCACTTGTGTAACAGGTATTAGCATCATAGGGATATAAATGGAATTTAATTTAATGGTGGAAAAGTCCATGAGGAGCCATTGAATGCACTCTCTCAGTCAGGAGATGACCATAACACAAGTTGCAGCATGTAGGGAGATTTAGGAGCAGAACTATCATCTGTGGAATTTCCCTGTACAATCTGCTATTCATCATCCAAGGCAAGACTGCACAGACTTGTCATCTTACCAACAACCCCAAATCTATGGTTTTGCATCAGTTTTGCATTGATGTATGCTGATTGACTTCAACAGTAGGAGAAAAAATACAATTCCTTTATGTTCCCAAGGGTCATGTCATTACATACCAATGGCAGGACCATCACTGGCAACCAGAGACACATCTGTTTTGTACAACAGATATTTTCACTATCTTTAGTGTTGACAGAGGATGAAATCTGTGAAGTGTGTGGAAGATTTTCAGTTTCGGAGAGACCATCTTTAGAGCAGGCACCTCTGATGAAGCAAAACAGAATATCCTATTCACAAATTGTGGAGGATTTCATGTTGTCATTAAATAAAAGATGGACTGACAATAATTACATTAGTTTATTTGGCATAGGTTATCAGTCATGTGACAGCTTTGGGTTCATTTGACAAATTATTCAGTATCCATCAATATTGAGAAAAACTTTGCAATTTATGTAATGCCTTCATTTTCTGGTAATTTGTCTTAGAAATTTTCCATTTCATATTCAATATAGTATTAAGTACAGTTCTTGATCTAAACCAGTTTGTTTTCTTCAATACAATCTGTCGTGGTTAAGCAAGACCTGTTTTTTTGGTGGGGGGGGTGGGTCTGCAGGTGTGGCTTCTGTGAG